>JANJGN010001958.1:0-96289 GCA_026770705.1 Isurus oxyrinchus
CCCCATCCCCCTCCCCTTACCCTTACTCATCCCCCTTACCCAACCCCCTCCCCCTTACACTTACCCATCCCCCTCCCCCTTACACTTACCTATCCCTCTCCCCTTCCCCAACCCCCTCCCCCTTAACCATCCCCACCCCCTCCCCCTTACCCATCGCCCTGTCCCTTACCCAATCCCCCTCCCCCTCCCCCTTACCCATTCCGCTCCCCCTTACCCTTACCCATCCCCTTCCCCAGCCCCCTGTCCCTTACCCATCCCCTTCCCCAGCCCCCTGTCCCTTACCCATCCCCTTCCCCCTTACCATTACCCATCCCTCTCCCCTTCCCTATCCCCCTCCCCCTTACTCATCCCCCTACCCCTTACCCTTACCCATCCCCCTTCCTTTCCCCATCCCCGTCCTTACCCATCCCCTTCCCCCTTACCCTTATCCATCCCCCTCCCCTTACCCATCCCCCTTGCCCTTACCCATTCCCCGCCCCTTCCCCATCCTCCTCCCCTTCCCCATCCCCCTCCCCCTTACCCTTACCCATTCCCCTTACCCATCCCACCCCTTCCCCATCCTCCTCCCCCTTACCCTTACCCATCCCCCTGTTCCTTACCCATTCCCCTCCACTTCCCAATCCCCCTCAACCATCCCCCCCACCTTAGCCTTAACCATCTCCCTGTTCCTTACCCATTCCCCTCCCCTTCCCCATCCCACTCCCCCTTACCCATCCCCCCTGTCTCTTACCCATCCCCCCTCCCCCTTACCCATCCCCCTGTCCCTTACCCAATCCCCCTCCCCCTTACCCATTCCGCTCCCCCTTACCCTTACCCATCCCCTTCCCCAGCCCCCTGTCCCTTACCCATCCCCTTCCCCCTTACCATTACCCATCCCTCTCCCCTTCCCTATCCCCTCCCCCTTACTCATCCCCCTACCCCTTACCCTTACCCTTCCCCCTTCCTTTCCCCATCCCCGTCCTTACCCATCCCCTTCCCCCTTATCCTTATCCATCCCCCTCCCCTTACCCATCCCCCTTGCCCTTACCCATCCCCCGCCCCTTCCCCATCCCCCTTACCCTTACCCATTCCCCTTACCCACCCCCCTTACCCTTACCCATCCCACCCCTTCCCCATCCTCCTCCCCCTTACCCTTACCCATCCCCCTGTTCCTTACCCATTCCCCTCCACTTCCCAATCCCCCTCAACCATCCCCCCCACCTTAGCCTTAACCATCTCCCTGTTCCTTACCCATTCCCCTCCCCTTCCCCATCCCACTCCCCCTTACCCATCCCCCCTGTCTCTTACCCATCCCCCCTCCCCCTTACCCATCCCCCTGTCCCTTACCCAATCCCCCTCCCCCTTACCCATTCCGCTCCCCCTTACCCTTACCCATCCCCTTCCCCAGCCCCCTGTCCCTTACCCATCCCCTTCCCCCTTATCCTTATCCATCCCCCTCCCCTTACCCATCCCCCTTGCCCTTACCCATCCCCCGCCCCTTCCCCATCCTCCTCCCCTTCCCCATCCCCCTCCCCCTTACCCTTACCCATTCCCCTTACCCACCCCCCTTACCCTTACCCATCCCACCCCTTCCCCATCCTCCTCCCCCTTACCCTTACCCATCCCCCTGTTCCTTACCCATTCCCCTCCACTTCCCAATCCTCCTCAACCATCCCCCCCCACCTTAGCCTTAACCATCTCCCTGTTCCTTACCCATTCCCCTCCCCTTCCCCATCCCCCTTAACCATCCCCCTGTCCCTTACCCATCCCTCTCCATGTTACCATTACCCATCCCTCTCCCATTCCCCATCCCCCTCCCCCTTCCCCATCCCCCTTCCCTGTACCCTTACCCATCCCCCTGTTCCTTACCCATTCCCTCCCCATCCCCATCCACCTTCCCCATCCCCCTCCCCTTACCCATCCCCCTCCCCTTCACCATCCCCCTGTCCCTTCCCCATCTCCCTCCTCCACCGTCTGCCTTCCTCCATCCATCCCCCTAACTCCCCTTCCTCCGCCTACTTCCCCATCCCCGTCCCCCTTACCCATCCCTCTTCATCTTATACATCCCCCCTCCCCCTTACCCATCCCCATCCCCCTCCCCCTCCCTCTTACCCTTCCCCATCCCCCTCCCCCTCCGTCTGCCTTCCTCCATCCATCCCCCTCTCCTTCCCCATCCCCATTCCCCATCCCCCTCCTCCTCACCCATCCCCCTGTCCCTTCCCCATCTCCCTCCTCCTCACCCATCCCCCTGTCCCTTCCCCATCTCCCTCCTCCACCGTCTGCCTTCCTCCATCCATCCCCCTAACTCCCCTTCCTCCGCCTACTTCCCCATCCCCGTCCCCCTTACCCATCCCTCTTCATCTTATACATCCCCCCTCCCCCTTCCCCATCCCCATCCCCCTTGCCCATCCCCCTCCCCCATCACCCTCCCCCTTCCCCATCCCCGTCCCCCTTACCCATCCCTCTTCATCTTATACATCCCCCCTCCCCCTTACCCATCCCCGTCCCCCTTACCCATCCCTCTTCATCTTATACATCCCCCCTCCCCCTTACCCATCCCCGTTCCCCTTACCCATCCCTCTTCATCTTATACATCCCCCCTCCCCCTTCCCCATCCCCATCCCCCTTGCCCATCCCCCTCCCCCATCACCCTCCCCCTTACCCTTACACTTCCCCCTGTCCCTTACCCATCCCTCTTCCCTTTATCCATCCCCCTCCCCCTTATCCATCCCCTCCCCCTTACCCCTACCCATCCCCCTGTCCCTTACCCATCCCTCTCCACTTCCCAATTCCCCTCCCCCTGACCCATCCCCCTCCCCCTTACCCACCCCCTGTCCCTTACCCATCCCCATCCCCCTTCCCCACCCCCTGTCCCTTACCCATCCCCCTCCCCCTTATCCATTCCCCTCCCCTTTGTTATCCCCCTCCCCCTTCCCCATCCCTCTGCCCCTCCGTCTGCCTTCCTTCCTCGTTCCCCCTCCCCTTCCCCATCCCCCTCCCCGTTCACCATCCCCATCCCCCTCCCTGTTCCCCATCCCCCTCCCCATTCACCATCCCCCTCCCCCTTACCCATCCCCCTTACCCATCCTCCATCCCCCTCCCCCTTACCCATCCCCCTCCCCCTTCCCCCTCCCCCTTATCCATCCCCCTCCCCCTTATCCATCCCCCTTACCCATCCCCCTCCCCCTTATCCATCCCCCTCCCCCTTACCCATCCCCCTTACCCATCCCCCTCCCCCTTATCCATCCCCCTCCCCTTTGTTATCTCCCTCCGCCTTACCCATCCCCCTCCCCCTTCCCCATCCCTCTCCTCCACCGTCTGCCTTCCTGCATCCATCCCCCTCCCCATCGCCCCTCCCCCTCCCCCTTACCCATCCCTCTCCCCTTCCCAATCCCCCTGTCCTTTTCCATCCCCCTCCCCATCCCCTCCCCTTCCCCATCCATCCCCCTCCCCTTCCCCATCCCCCTCCCCGTTCACCATCCCCATCCCCCTCCCCATTCACCATCCCCCTCCCCGTTCACCATCCCCCTCCCCATTCACCATCCCCCTAACCGTTCCCCATCCCCCTCCCCATTCACCATCCCCCTCCCCTTCCCCATCCCCCTCCCCTTCCCCATCCCCCTCCCCATTCACCATCCCCCTCCCCTTCCCCATCCCCCTCCCCGTTCACCATCCCCCTCCCCGTTCCCCATCCCCCTCCCCTTCCCCATCCCCCTCCCCATTCACCATCCCCCTCCCCTTCCCCATCCCCCTCCCCTTCCCCATCCCCCTCCCCGTTCACCATCCCCCTCCCGTTCCCCATCCCCCTCCCCTTCCCCATCCCCCTCCCCATTCACCATCCCCCTCCCCTTTCCCCATCCCCCTTACTCATCCTCCATCCCCCTCCCCCTTCCCCATCCCCCTCCCCATTCACCACCCCCCTCCCCGTTCCCCATCCCCCTCCCCCTTACCCATCCCCCTTACTCATCCTCCATCCCCCTCCCCCTTACCCATCCCCCTCCCCCTTACCCATCCTCCATCCCCCTCCCCCTTACCCATCCCCCTCCCCCTTACCCATCCTCCATCCCCCTCCCCCTTACCCATCCTCCATCCCCCTCCCCCTTACCCATACCCCTCGCCCCCTTACCCATCTCCTTCCCCTTCCCCTTCTCCATCCCCCTCTCCTTCCCCATCCCTCTCCCCCTCCATCTGCCTTCCTGCATCCATCCCACTCCCCTCCCCCAACCCCCTCCCCCTTCTCCATCCCCCTCCCCTTACCCCTCCCCCTCCCCCTTACCCATCCCCCTCTCCCTTCCCCCTCTCCCTTCCCCTTCTCCATCCCCATCCCTCTCCCCCTCCGTCTGCCTTCCTGCATCCATCCCGCTCCCCTCCCCCAACCCACTCCCCCTTCTCCATCACCTCCCCTTACCCATCCCCCTCCCCCTTCTCCATCCCCGTCCCCTTACCCATCCCCCTCCCCCTTCTCCATCCCCCTCCCCTTACCCACCCCCCTCCCCCTTCTCCATCCCCCTCCCCTTACCCATCCCCCTCCCCCTTATCCCTACCCATCCCCCTGTTCCTTACCCATCCCTCTCCACTTCCCCATCCCCCTCCCCCTTACCCATCCCCCTGTCCCTTACCCATCCCCCTTATGCATCCCCTCCCCCTCCCCCCTTCCCCATCCCTCTGCCCCTCCGTCTGCCTTCCTCCTTCGATCTCCCTCCCCGTTCCCCATCCCCCTTACCCATCCCCCATCCCCCTCCCCCTTACCCATCCCCCTCCACCTTCCCCTTCTCCATCCCCCTCTCCTTCCCCATCCCTCTCCCCCTCCTTCTGCCTTCCTGCATCCATCCCCCTCCCCTCCCCCAACCACCTCCCCTTCTCCATCCCCCTCCCCCTTCTCCATCCCCCTCCCCCTTCTCCATCCCCCTCCCCCTTCTCCATCCCCCTCCCCTTACCCATCCCCCTCCCCCTTCTCCATCCCCCTCCCCTTACCCATCCCCCTCCCCCTTATCCCTCCCTCTCCCCTTCCCCATCCCCCTCCCCCTGTCCCTTATCCCTCCCTCTCCCCTTCCCCATCCCCCTCCCCCTTAGCCACCTCCATCTCCTTACCCATCCCCCTGTCCCTTACCCATCCCCCTCCCCCTTACCCACCTCCATCTCCTTACCCATCCCCCTGTCCCTTACCCATCCCCCTCCCCTTACCCAGCCCCCTCCCCTTCCCCCTCCCCCTTCCCCTTACCCATCCCCCTGTCCCTTACCCATCCCCCTCCCCTTACCCAGCCCCCTCCCCTTCCCCCTCCCCCTTCCCCTTACCCATCCACCTGTCCCTTACCCATCCCCCTCCCCATCCTCTTCCCTCTTACCCTTACCTTTACCCATCCCCTGACACTTACCCACCCCCCCTTACCTATCCCCCTCCCCTTCCCCATCCCTCTCCCTCTGCCTTCCTCTATCCATTCCCCCTCCGCCTTACCACACCCCTCCCCCACCCCCTTACCCTTCCCCCTTCCCATTACCCATTCCCCACCCCCTTACCCATCCCTCTCCCCTGCCCCATCCCCATCCCTGCTGCCTCTTACCCATTTTCCTCTCCCTTCCCCATCCCCATCACACACCCCTTCCCTCTCCCCTTTCCCCATCCTGATCCCCCTGTCCCCCTCCCATCCCACTCCCCAAACCTTCCTCCAGCTCTCTCCTCACCCCCTCCATCCCTCTGCTCCCTCGCTCTCCCTTCATCCCTCTCCCCAAAACCTCCCTCCAGCTCCCTCCTCAACCCTCTTTCCCTTTCACCATCCACGCCCCCCCCCATCCCCCACATCTCACGCTCTCCCTCCCTCCCCCTTCCCGCCGCTCCATCCCACACCCCCTCCTCCCCTTCTCTCCCCCACCTCCACTCCATGCCCTCCCTCACCCCTTCTCCTCGACCTCCCTCGCCCCTGTCATCCTCCCTCACCCCCCTTGCTCTCCCCCTCCACCCTTTCCCCCGCACTCGGCTCCCTCACCTGGTGCTGGGTCTCCAGAGGAGTCTGCTCACCATCAGTAATGAAGTGCCTGTCAATGAGAAAGGGAGAGAGAGAATTCACTTGGAAACAATCCCGCCAATTTCCGTTGCTCCATCCCTCCCACGTTCCCACACTGACTCCCCCTGTGGAGGGGAAAGGAGGATCTATCCCAACCCTGTCCTTGCCCCAGGAGGGTTTGATGGGGACAGTGTAGAGGGAGCTTTACTCTGTATCTAACCCTGTCCTGTACCTGCCCTGGGAGTGTTTGATGGGGACAGTGTAGAGGGAGCTTTATCTGTATCTAACCCCGTGCTGTACCTGTCCTGGGAGTGTTTGATGGGGACAGTGTAGAGGGAGCTTTACTCTGTATCTAACCCCGTGCTGTACCTGTCCTGGGAATGTTTGATGGGGACAGTGTAGAGGGAGCTTTACTCTGTATCTAACCCCGTGCTGTACCTGTCCTGGGAGTGTTTGATGGGGACAGTGTAGAGGGAGCTTTACTCTGTATCTAACCCCGTGCTGTACCTGTCCTGGGAGTGTTTGATGGGGACAGTGTAGAGGGAGCTTTACTCTGTATCTAACCCCGTGCTGTACCTGTCCTGGGAGTGTTTGATGCGGACAGTGTAGAGGGAGCTTTACTCTGTACCTAACCCTGCGCTGTACCTGTCCTGGGAGTGTTTGATGGGACAGTGTAGATAGAGCTTTACTCTGTATCTAACCCTGTGCTGTACCTGTCCTGGGAGTGTTTGATGGGACAGTGTAGATAGAGCTTTACTCTGTATCTAACCCTGCGCTGTACCTGTCCTGGGAGTGTTTGATGGGACAGTGTAGATAGAGCTTTACTCTGTATCTAACCCTGTGCTGTACCTGTCCTGGGAGTGTTTGATGGGGACGGTGTAGAGGGAGCTTTACTCTGTATCTAACCCTGTGCTGTACCTGCCCTGGGAGTGTTTGATGGGGACAGTGTAGAGGGAGCTTTACTCTGTATCTAACCCCGTGCTGTACCTGTCCTGGGAGTGTTTGATGGGGACAGTGCGGAGGGAGCTTTACTCTGTATCTAACCCCGTGCTGTACCTGTCCTGGGAGTGTTTGATGGGGACAGTGTAGAGGGAGCTTTACTCTGTATCTAACCCCGTGCTGTACCTGTCCTGGGAGTGTTTGATGGGGACAGTGTAGAGGGAGCTTTACTCTGTATCTAACCCCGTGCTGTACCTGTCCTGGGAGTGTTTGATGGGGACAGTGTAGAGGGAGCTTTACTCTGTATCTAACCCCGTGCTGTACCTGTCCTGGGAGTGTTTGATGGGGACAGTGTAGAGGGAGCTTTACTCTGTATCTAACCCCGTGCTGTACCTGTCCTGGGAGTGTTTGATGGGGACAGTGTAGAGGGTGCTTTACTCTGTATCTAATCCCGTGCTGTACCTGGTGTGGGAGTGTTTGATGGGGACAGTGTAGAGGGAGCTTTACTCTGTATCTAACCCCGTGCTGTACCTGTCCTGGGAGTGTTTGATGGGGACAGTGTAGAGGGAACTTTACTCTGTATCTAACCCCGTGCTGTACCTGTCCTGGAAGTGTTTGATGGGGACAGTGTAGAGGGAGCTTTACTCTGTATCTAACCCCGTGCTGTACCTGTCCTGGGAGTCTTTGATGGGGACAGTGTAGAGGGAGCTTTATTCTGTATCTAACCCAATGCTGTACCTGTCCTGGGAGTGTTTGATGGGGACTGTGTAGAGGGAGATTTACTCTGTATCTAACCCCGTGCTGTACCTGTCCTGGGAGTGTTTGATGGAGACGGTGTAGAGGGACCTTTACTCTGTATCTAACCCCATGCTGTACCTGTCCTGGGAGTGTTTGATGGAGACAGTGTAGAGTGAGATTTACTCTGTATCTAACCCCGTGCTGTACCTGTCCTGGGAGTGTTTGATGGGGACAGTGTAGAGGGAGCTTTACTCTGTATCTAACCCCGTGCTGTACCTGTCCTGGGAGTGTTTGATGGGGACAGTGTAGAGGGAGCTTTACTCTGTATCTAACCCTGTGCTGTACCTGTCCTGGGAGTGTTTGATGGGGACAGTGTAGAGGGAGCTTTACTCTGTATCTAACCCCGTGCTGTACCTGTCCTGGGAGTGTTTGATGGGGACAGTGTAGAGGGAGCTTTACTCTGTTTCTAACCCCGTGCTGTACCTGTCCTGGGAGTGTTTGATGGGGACAGTGTAGAGGGAGCTTTACTCTGTATCTAACCCCGTGCTGTACCTGTCCTGGGAGTGTTTGATGGGGACAGTGTAGAGGGAGCTTTACTCTGTATCTAACCCCGTGCTGTACCTGTCCTGGGAGTGTTTGATGGGGACAGTGTAAAGGGAGCTTTACTCTGTATCTAACACCGTGCTGTACCTGTCCTGGGAGTGTTTGATGGGGACAGTGTAGAGGGAGATTTACTCTGTATCTAACCCCGTGCTGTACCTGTCCTGGGAGTGTTCGATGGGGACAGTGTAGAGGGAGCTTTACTCTGTATCTAACCCTGTGCTGTACCTGTCCTGGGACTGTTTGATGGGGACAGTGTAGAGGGAGCTTTACTCTGTATCTAACCCCGTGCTGTATCTGTCCTGGGAGTGTTTGATGGGGACAGTGTAGAGGGAGCTTTACTCTGTATCTAACCCCGTGCTGTATCTGTCCTGGGAGTGTTTGATGGGGACAGTGTAGAGGGAGCTTTACTCTGTATCTAACCCCGTGCTGTCCCTGTCCTGGGAGTGTTTGATGGGGACAGTGTAGAGGGAGCTTTACTCTGTATCTAACCCCGTGCTGTACCTGTCCTGGGAGTGTTTGATGGGGACAGTGTAGAGGGAGCTTTACTCTATATCTAACCCCGTGCTGTACCTGTCCTGGGAGTGTTTGATGGGAATGGTGTAGAGGGAGCTTTACTCTGTACCTAACCCCGTGCTGTACCTGTCCTGGGAGTGTTTGATGGAGACAGTGTAGAGGGAGCTTTACTCTGTATCTAACCCCGTGCTGTACCTGTCCTGGGAGTGTTTGATGGAGACAGTGTAGAGGGAGCTTTACTCTGTATCTAACCCCGTGCTGTACCTGTCCTGGGAGTGTTTGATGGGGACAGTGTAGAGGGAGCTTTACTCTGTATCTAACCCCGTGCTGTACCTGTCCTGGGAGTGTTTGATGGGGACAGTGTAGAGGGAGATTTACTCTGTATCTAACCCCGTGCTGTACCTGTCCTGGGAGTGTTTGATGGGGACAGTGTAGAGGGAGATTTACTCTGTATCTAACCCCGAGGTGACGATCTCACTCACTCGTTTGCCAGCGATTCTTGCTCCTGCCGTGGTTCCTGAGCCCGGTGTCCGGCTGGCGCTTCCTCCGTGCTGGGCTCCGGCCCCACCTCAGTGTTTGGCGCCTCCGAGGCGTCGTGGGCTGAGGGTGAGTGAGGCAGCGAGGAGGGTCGGTTCTCCTTCCCCTCCCTCACCGCGCCGGCGAAGACCCCTCCGGCCGGCTCCCGGTGGAAGAAGGCGAAGGAGGTGGAGCCGAAGCGGGAGCCGGCCTCCCCGGCGGAGAGCTCGCGGCTCCTCCGCCTCCCTCCTCCCGCTCCTCCTCCTCCGCCTCCTGCCTCGCCCTCCCTCCTTGGCTCCTCCATCTTGGCCAGGATCTCCTCCACCGTGGTGCCCGGGAAGCGCTTGGCCGGCCCGCGCACCGGCACCGGACGGACTCGGAAGACCGGCTTGGCGGCCGGCCTCTCGGCCGCGGAGGGCGGCGCCGGCTGGTCGGCCGCGGGGGGTGGCGCCGGCCGCTCAGCCGCGGGGGGCGGCGCCCGGGGCCCGGCCGAGGCGGGCGGTGGGCTGCCCCTCATGGCCTCCGCCAGCAGCTCCAGCAGGGGCGGGGCCGAGGGGCCGGGGCCGGGGGGGGGCTGCGGGGAGGTGGGGGAGTGGCAGGGCGAGGAGGAGGAGGAGGAGGGGCGGCGGACGGACTGGTGGGGCCGGGCCCCCGGGGCGCCGTAGGGCCTGGGCCCGGCCAACGAGTTCACCTTGCGCACCGACGGCAATTCGGCAAGGGGAGGCTTCGCGGCAGAGGGCTTGGGGGGGACGGTGGGCTTGGGTTTCACGATGGGCTTGGGGGCACCTAGGAGAGAGAGAGAGAGAGAGAGAGACACACGGGTCAGAGTCAATATCCACCTCCCTGCCGACACACCCATCCCGATTTCCACAGAGACTCACCGGGCCCCGAAGGGGATTTATTTCCTGAGTCCATAAGCGGCGCCAGAGGCCGTCGGTCTGTGAGGGAGTCGGACAGAGGGGTGCAGGTCCTGCCTGAGATCTGTGACTCCGTCATCCTTTCAGCCGCTCCGAGGCACCACTCAGATCCCGCACTTGGATCTCATCCTGTTGAAAGAAGGTGCAGGATGAGTGTCAGGGACCCGGGGCTCAGCGCCTTCCCGTTGCTCGCAAGGGAGATCTTTTAACGTCCACATGAGAGGGCACAGACCGTGCGGCGCTCCCTCAGCACTGACCCTCCGACAGTGTGGCACTCCCTTGGTCCTGACCCTCCGACAGTGCGGCGCTCCCTCAGCACTGACCCTCCGACAGTGCGGCGCTCCCTCAGCACTGACCCTCCGACAGTGCAGCTCTCCCTCAGTACTGACCCTCCGACAGTGCGGCTCTCCCTCAGTACTGACCCTCTGACGGTGCGGCGCTCCCTCAGTACTGACCCTCCGACAGTGTGGCGCTCCCTCAGTACTGACCCTCTGACAGTCCGTCACTCCCTCAGTACTGACCCTCTGACAGTGCGGCACTCCCTCTGTACTGACCCTCCGACAGTGCGGCACTCCCTCAGTACTGACCCTCCGACAGTGCGGCACTCCCTCAGTACTGACCCTCCGACTGTGCAGCACTCCCTCAGCACTGACTCTCCGACTGTGTGGTGCTCCCTCAGTACTGACCCTCCGACAGCGCGGCGCTCCCTCAGTCCTGACCCTCTCACAGTGCAGCGCTCCCTCAGTACTGAGCCTCCGACAGTGCGGCACTTTCTCAGTCCTGACCCTCTGACAGTGCAGCACTCCCTCAGTACTGACCCTCGGATAATGCAGCACTCCCTCAGTCCTGACCCTCTGACTGTGCGGCGCTTCCTCAGTACTGACCCTCCGACAGTGCAGCACTCCCTCAGTACTGATCATCCGACAGCGTAGCACTCCCTCAGTAGTGACTTTCCAACAGTGCAGCACTCCCACAGTAATGACCCTCCGACAGTATGGCACACCATCAGTATTGACCCTCCCACAGTGCGGCACTCACTTAGTACTGACCCTCCGACAGTGCGGCACTCCCTGAGTACTGACCCTCCAACAGTGCGGCACTCCCTCAGTACTGACCCTCCGACAGTGCAGCACCTCAAGGAACACTCACTTGTAAGTGATTTCAGTGTGTGTGTGTGTGTGTGATCCCGGGTGTGAAGGAACACTCCTTTAATAATGATTTCAGTGTCTGTGTGAGCCCGGGTGTGAAGGAACACTCCTTTAATAGTGATTTCAGTGTGTGTGTGATCCCGGGTGTGAAGGAACACTCCTTTAATAGTGATTTCAGTGTTTGTGTGTGTGTGACTCCGGGTGTGAAGGAACACTCCTTTAATAGTGATTTCAGCGTTTGTGTGTGTGTGATCCCGGGTGTGAAGGAACACTCCTTTAATAGTGATTTCAGTGTGTGTGAGAGCGGGTGTGAAGGAACACTCCTTTAATAGTGATTTCAGTGTGTGTGTGTGAGCCCGGGTGTGAAGGAACACTCCTTTAATAGTGATTTCAGTGTGTGAAAGTCCGGGTGTGAAGGAACACTCCTTTAATAGTGATTTCAGTGTGTGTGTGTGTGTGAGAGTCCGGGTGTGAAGGAACACTCCTTTAATAGTGATTTCAGTGTGTGTGAAAGTCCGGGTGTGAAGGAACACTCCTTTAATAGTGATTTCAGTGTGTGTGAGCCCGGGTGTGAAGGAACATTCCTTTAATAGTGATTTCAGTGTGTGTGTGTGTGTGTGTGTGTGTGTGTGTGTGTGTGTGTGTGTGTGTGTGTGTGTGTGTGTGTGTGTGTGTGTGTGTGTATGTGTGTGTGTGTGTGTGTGTGTGTGAGTCCGGGTGTGAAGGAACGCTCCTTTAATAGTGATTTCAGTTTGTGTGTGTGAGTCCAGGTGTGAAGGAACGCTCCTTTAATAGTGATTTCAGTGTGTGTGTGAGCCCGGGTGTGAAGGAACGCTCCTTTAATAGTGATTTCAGTGTGTGTGTGTGAGTCCAGGTGTGAAGGAACGCTCCTTTAATAGTGATTTCAGTGTGTGTGTGAGCCCGGGTGTGAAGGAACGCTCCTTTAATAGTGATTTCAGTGTGTGTGAGCCCGGGTGTGAAGGAACACTCCTTTAATAGTGATTTCAGTGTGTGTGTGTGTGTGAGAGTCCGGGTGTGAAGGAACGCTCCTTTAATAGTGATTTCAGTGTGTGTGAGCCCGGGTGTGAAGGAACACTCCTTTAATAGTGATTTCAGTATGTGTGTGTGAGCCCGGGTGTGAAGGAACTCTCCTTTAATAGTGATTTCAGTGTGTGTGTGAGAGCGGGTGTGAAGGAACACTCCTTTAATAGTGATTTCAGAGTGTGTGTGAGAGCGGGTGTGAAGGAACACTCCTTTAATAGTGATTTCAGTGTGTGTGTGAGAGCGGGTGTGAAGGAACACTCCTTTAATAGTGATTTCAGTGTGTGTGTGAGAGCGGGTGTGAAGGAACACACCTTTAATAGTGATTTCAGTGTGTGTGTGAGAGTCCGGGTGTGAAGGAACACTCCTTTAATAGTGATTTCAGTGTGTGTGTGTGTGTGTGTGTGTGTGTGTGTGTGTGTGTGAGAGTCCGGGTGTGAAGGAACGCTCCTTTAATAGTGATTTCAGTGTGTGTGTGAGACCAGGTGTGAAGGAACTCTCCTTTAATTGTGATTTGTGTGTGTGTGAGAGTCCGGGTGTGAAGGAACTCTCCTTTAATAGTGATTTCAGTGTGTGTGAGAGAGCGGGTGTGAAGGAACACACCTTTAATAGTGATTTCAGTGTGTGTGTGAGAGTCCGGGTGTGAAGGAACACTCCTTTAATAGTGATTTCAGTGTGTGTGTGAGTCCGGGTGTGAAGGAACTCTCCTTTAATAGTGATTTCAGTGTGTGTGTGAGAGCGGGTGTGAAGGAACACACCTTTAATAGTGATTTCAGTGTGTGAGTGTGAGTCCGGGTGTGAAGGAACACTCCTTTAATAGTGATTTCAGTGTGTGAGTGTGAGTCCGGGTGTGAAGGAACACTCCTTTAATAGTGATTTCAGTGTGTGTGTGTGTGTGTGTGTGTGTGTGTGAGCCCGGGTGTGAAGGAACAACCCTTGCATCACGAATTGAGGTTTAGGAACAATTTCTATCTGTACTCACGCGTGTGACAATGATCTGTGACCCGTCTCTCTCTCTCTCTGTCGTTCAGTCCTTCCCGTTCCCTTTCTCTCCCTCCTTTTCCCTTCCTGAGTTCCTAGTCTTCCTGACTGCAGGCTCCTTTGCTTCCCTGACTGGGTGTAAACAAACAGATGGTTCTCATTTCTCGCTTGGCAGCCACAGCTGGAATTTTGGCTGCTGATGTCACACAGCAGACCACTCTCATCCTCGGACTGCCCCACATCAGCACCCCCCCACCCCCCCCGCCGACCGGCTCATGCACACGCCAGTAAAGCCTCCCAGTGCCCCATTTCTGGCCACTGCCCCGAGGTTTGTTAACCCTTCCGCTCTCTCTCCACGCACAGACCCATCTGCAGTCGCCTTTGACAAGGAATTCCGATCTGTTCCCACAGCTCGGTTTGAGGCTTGGCTACCCTCTGAACGGCAGAGAAGGCCATTCAGCCCGTCCCTCATGGGGCAGCTGCGGCGGCAGCTGCACGGCTGGAGTCCCGGTTTTGCCATTTACCCCCGGCAGTTATTTACCCGATTCCAGCTTTCGCAACACCCCCTCGCTTCCAATGTTCCCTCTGTGCCACACGGTTCGGAAGGTAAAGTGTGATGTCTGTGCAATAACAGGGATCCTTACCCTGAATTAACAGTGACAGAGTAAGCGATCCTTACACTGAATAAACACTGACTCTGTACAGTGACACAGTGAGTGATCCTTACACTGAATAAATAGGGACTCTGTGCAGTGACACAGTGAGTGACACTTGCCCTGAACAAACAGTGACTCTGAACAGTGACACAGTGAGTGATCCTTACCCTGAATAAACAGTGACTCTGTACAGTGACACAGTGAGTGATCCTTACCCTGAATAAACAGTGACTCTGTACACTGACACAGTGAGTGATCCTTACCCTGAATAAACAGTGACTCTGTACAGTGACACAGTGAGTGATCCTTACCCTGAATAAACAGTGACTCTGTACAGTGACACAGTGAGTGATCCTTACCCTGAATAAACAGTGACTCTGTACAGTGGCACAGTGAGTGATCCTTACCCTGAATAAACAGTGACTCTGTACAGTGACACAGTGAGTGATCCTTACACTGAATAAACACTGACTCTGTACAGTGACACAGTGAGTGATCCTTACCCTGAATAAACAGTGACTCTGTACAGTGACACATTGAGTGAACCTTACCCTGCATAAACAGTGACTCTGTACAGTGACACAGTGAGTGATCCTTAACCTGAATAAACAGTGACTCTGTACAGTGACACAGTGAGTGATCATTACCCAGAATAAACAGTGATTCTGTACAGTGACACAGTGAGTGATCCTTACCCTGAATAAACAGTGACTCTGTACAGTGACACAGTGAGTGATCCTTACCCTGAATAAACAGAGACTCAGTACAGTGACACAGTGAGTGATCCTTACCCTGAATAAACAGTGACTCTGTACAGTGACACAGTGAGTGATCCTTACCCTGAGTAAACAGTGACACAGTGTGTGATCCTTTCCCTGAATAAACACTGACGCTGTACAGTGACACAGTGAGTGATCCTTACTCTGAATAAACAGTGACACTGAACAGCGACACAGAGAGTGATCCTTACCCTGAATAAACAGTGACACTGTACAATGACACAGTGAGTGATCCTTACCCTGAATAAACAGTGACACAGTGAGTGATCCTTACCCTGAATAAACACTGACTCTGTACAGTGACACAGTGAGTGACTCTTACCCTGAATAAACACTGACTCTGTACAGTGACACAGTGAGTGAACCTTACCCGGAATAAACAGTGACTCTGTACAGTTACACAGTGAGTGACCCTCACCCTGTATAAACAGTGACTCTGTACAGTGACACAGTGAGTGAACCTTACCCTAAATAAACAGTGACTCTGTACAGTGACACAGTAAGTGATCCTCACCCTGAATAAACAGTGACTCTGTACAGTGACACAGTGAGTGATCCTTACCCTGAATAAACAGTGACTCTGTACAGTGACACAGTAAGTGATCCTCATCCTGAATAAACAGTGACTCTGTAGAGTGACACAGTGAGTGATCCTTACCCTGAATAAACAGTGACTCTGTACAGTGACAGTGAGTGATCCTTACCCTGAATAAACAGTGACACAGTGAGTGATCCTTTCCCTGAATAAACACTGACTCTGTACAGTGACACAGTGAGTGATCCTTACCCTGAATAAACAGTGACACTGTACAGTGACACAGTGAGTGATCCTTACCCTGAATAAACAGTGACTCTGTACAGTGACACAATGAGTGATCCTTACCCCGAATAAACATTGACTCTGTACAGTGACACAGTGAGTGATGCTTACCATGAATAAACAGTGACTCCGTACAGTTACACAGTGAGTGATCCTTACCCTGAATAAACAGAGACTCTGTACAGTGACACAGTGAGTGATCCTTACCCTGAACAAACAGTGACTCTGTACAGTGACACAGTGAGTGATCCTTACCCTGAATAAACAGTGACTCTGTACAGTGACACAGTGAGTGATCCTTACCCTGAATAAACAGTGACTCTGTACAGTGACACAATGAGTGATCCTTACCCCGAATCGACACTCACTCTGTACAGTTACACAGTGAGTGATCCTTACCCTGAATAAACAGTGAATCTGTACAGTGACACAGTAGTGACCCTTACCCTGAAAAAACACTGACTCTGTACAGTGACACAGTGAGTGATCCTTACCCTGAATAAACAGTGACTCTGTACAGTGACACAGTGAGTGATCCTTACCCTGAATAAACAGTGACTCTGTACAGTGACACAGTGAGTGATCCTTACCCTGAATAAACAGTGACTCAGTACAGTAACACAGAGAGTGATCCTTACCCTGAATAAACAGTGACTCTGCACAGTTACAAAGTGAGTGACCCTTACCCTGAATAAACACTGACTCTGTACAGTGACACAGTGAGTGACCCTCACCCTGAATAAACAGTGACTCTGTACAGTTACACAGTGAGTGATCCTTACCCTGAATAAACACTGACTCTGTACAGTGACACAGTGAGTGATCCTTACCCTGAATAAATAGTGACTCTGTACAGTGACACAGTGAGTGATCCTTACCCAGAATAAACACTGACTCTGTACAGTGACACAGTGAGTGATCCTAACCCAGAATAAACACTGACTCTGTACAGTGACACAGTGAGTGATCCTTACCCTGAATAAACAGTGACACAGGGAGTGATCCTCACCCTGAATAAACACTGACTCTGTACAGTGACACAGGGAGTGACCCTTACCCTGAATAAACAGTGACACTGCACAGCTAAACAGTGAGTGATCCTTACCCTAAATAAACACTGACTCTGTACTGTGACACAGTGAGTGATCCTTACCCTGAAAAAACATTGACTCTGTACAATGACACAGTGAGTGATCCTTACCCTGAATAAACACTGACTCTGTACTGTGACACAGTGAGTGATTCCTACCCTGAATAAACAGTGATCCTGTACAGTGACACATTCAGTGACCTTTACCCTGAATAAACACTGACTCTGTACAGTGACACAGTGAGTGATCCTTAACCTGAATAAACACTGACTCTGTACAGTGACACAGTAAGTGATCCTCACCCTGAATAAAGAGTGACTCTGTACAGTTACACAGTGAGTGATCCTTACCCTGAATAAACAGTGACTCAGTACAGTGACACAGTAAGTGATCCTCACCCTGAATAAACAGGGACTCTGTACAGTGGCACAGTGAGTGATCCTTACCCTGAATAAACAGTGACTCTGTACAGTGACACAGTGAGTGATCCTTACCCTGAATAAACAGTGACTCTGTACAGTGACAGTGAGTGATCCTTACCCTGAATAAACAGTGACACAGTGAGTGATCCTTACCCTGAATAAACACTGACTCTGTACAGTGACACAGTGAGTGATCCTTACCCTGAATAAACACTGACTCTGTACAGTGACACAGTGAGTGACCCTTACCCTGAATAAACAGTGACTCCGTACAGTGACACAGTGAGTGATCCTTACCCTCAATAAACAGTGACTCTGTACAGTTACACAATGAGTGACCCTTACCATGAATAAACAGTGACTCTGTACTGTGACACAGTGAGTGATCCTTACCCTGAATAAACAGTGACTCTGTACAGTGACACAGTGAGTGATCCTTACCCTGAATAAACACTGACTCTGTACAGTGACACAGTGAGTGATCCTTACCCTGAATAAACAGTGACACTGCACAGTGACAGAGAGTGTGATCCTTAACCTGAATAAACAGTGACTCTGTACAGTGACACAGTGAGTGATCCTTACCCTGAATAAACAGTGACTCTGTACAGTGACACCGTGAGTGATCCTTACCCTGAATAAACAGTGACTCTGTACAGTGACACAGTGAGTGATCCTTACCCTGAATAAACACTGACTCTGTACAGTGACACAGTGAGTGATCCTTACCCTGAATACACACTGACTCTGTACAGTGACACAGTGAGTGATCCTTACCATGAACAAACAGTGACTCTATACAGTGACACAGTGAGTGATCCTTACCGAGAATAAACACTGACTGTACAATGACACAGTGAGTGATCCTTACCCTGAATAAACAGTAACACAGGGAGTGATCCTTACCCTGAATAAACAGTGACTCTGTACAGTGACACAGTGTGTGATCCTTACCCTGAATAAACAATGGCTCTGTACACTGACACAGTGAGTGATCCTTACACCGAATAGACACTGACTCTGTACAGGGACACAGTGAGTGATCCTTACGCTGAAAAAACAGTGACTCTGTACAGAGAAACAGTGAGTGATCCTTACCCTGAATAAACACTGACTCTGTACTGTGACACAGTGAGTGATCCTCACCCTGAATAAACAGTGACACAGTGAGGGATCCTTACCCTGAAAAAACACTGACTCTGTACAGTGACACAGTGAGTGATCCTTACCCTGAATAAACACTGACTCTGTACTGTGACACAGTGAGTGATCCTTACCCTGAAAAAACATTGACTCTGTGCAATGACACAGTGAGTGATCCTTACCCTGAATAAACACTGACTCTGTACTGTGACACAGTGAGTGATTCCTACCCTGAATAAACAGTAATCCTGTGCAGTGACACATTGAGTGACCTTTACCCTGAATAAACACTGACTCTGTACAGTGACACAGTGAGTGATCCTTAACCTGAATAAACACTGACTCTGTACAGTGACACAGTAAGTGATCCTCACCCTGAATAAACAGTGACTCTGTACAGTGACACAGTGAGTGATCCTTACCCTGAATAAACAGTGACTCTGTACAGTGACACAGTGAGTGATCCTTACCCTGAATAAACACTGACTCTGTACAGTGACACAGTAAGTGATCCTCACCCTGAATAAACAGTGACTCTGTACAGTGACACAGTGAGTGATCCTTACCCTGAATAAACAGTGACTCTGTACAGTGACACAGTGAGTGATCCTTACCCTGAATAAACAGTGACTCTGTACAGTGACAGTGAGTGATCCTTACCCTGAATAAACAGTGACACAGTGAGTGATCCTTTCCCTGAATAAACACTGACCCAGTACAGTGACACAGTGAGTGACCCTTACCCTGAATAAACAGTGACTCTGTATTGTTACACAGTGAGTGACCCTTACCCTGAATAAACAGTGACTCTGTACAGTTACACAGTGAGTGAACCTTACTCTGAATAGACAGTGACTCTGTACAGTGACACAGTGAGTGATCCTTACCCTGAATAAACACTGACTGTGTACAGTGACACAGTGAGTGATCCTTACCCTGAGTAAACAGTGACACAGTGTGTGATCCTTTCCCTGAATAAACACTGATTCTGTACAGTGACACATTGAGTGATCCTTACACTGAATAAACAGTGACACTGAACAGTGACACAGAGAGTGATCCTTACCCTGAATAAACAGTGACACTGTACAATGACACAGTGAGTGATCCTTACCCTGAATAAACAGTGACACAGTGAGTGATCCTTTCCCTGAATAAAAACTGACTCTGTACAGTGACACAGTGAGTGACCCTTACCCTGAATAAACACTGACTCTGTACAGTGACACAGTGAGTGAACCTTACCCTGAATAAACAGTGACTCTGTACAGTTACACAGTGAGTGACCCTCACCCTGTATAAACAGTGACTCTGTAAAGTTACACAGTGAGTGAAACTTACCCTGAATAAACAGTGACTCTGTACAGTGACACAGTGAGTGATCCTTACCCTGAATAAACACTGACTCTGTACAGTGACACAGTGAGTGATCCTTACCCTGAATAAACAGTGACACAGTGAGTGATCCTTTCCCTGAATAAACACTGACTCTGTACAGTGACACAGTGAGTGATCCTTACCCTGACTAAACACTGACTCTGTACAGTGACACAGTGAGTGATACTTACCCAGAATAAACAGTGACTCTGTACAGTGACACAGTGAGTGATCCTTACTCTGAATAAACATTGACTCTGTACAGTGACAAAGTGAGTGATCCTTTCCCTGAATAAACACTGACTCTGTACAGTGACACAGTGAGTGATCCTTACCCTGAATAAACACTGATTCTGAACAGTGACACAGTGAGTGATCCTTACCCTGAATAAACACTGACTCTGTACAGTGACACAGTAAGTGATCCTCACCCTGAATAAACAGTGACTCTGTACAGTGACACAGTGAGTGATCCTTACCCTGAAAAAACACTGATTCTGAACAGTGACACAGTGAGTGATCCTTACCCTGAATAAACAGTGACTCTGTACAGTGACACAGTAAGTGATCCTCACCCTGAATAAACAGTGACTCTGTACAGTGACACAGTGAGTGATCCTTACCCTGAATAACCAGTGACTCTGTACAGTGACACAGTGAGTGATCCTTACCCTGAATAAACAGTGACTCTGTACTCTGACACAGTGAGTGATCCTTACCTTGAATAAACAGTGACTCTGTACAGCGACACAGTGAGTGATCCTTACCCTGAATAAACAGTGACTCTGTACAGTGACACAGTGTGTGATCCTTACCCTGAATAAACAGTAACTCTGTACAGTGACAAAGTGAGTGATCCTTACCCTGAATAAACACTGACTCTGTACAGCGACACAGTGAGTGATGCTTACCCTGAATAAACAGTGACTCTGTACAGTGACACAGTGAGTGATCCTTACCCTGAATAAACACTGACTCTGTACAGTGACACAGTGAGTGATCCTTACCCTGAATAAACACTGACTCTGTACAGTGACACAGTGAGTGATCCTTACCCTGCGTAAACAGTGACACAGTGTGTGATCCTTTCCCTGAATAAACACTGACTCTGTACAGTGACACAGTGAGTGATCCTTACACTGAATAAACAGTGACACTGAACAGTGACACAGAGAGTGATCCTTACCCTGAATAAACAGTGACACTGTACAATGACACAGTGAGTGATCCTTACCCTGAACAAACAGTGACACAGTGAGTGATCCTTTCCCTGAATAAACACTGACTCTGTACAGTGACACAGTGAGTGACCCTTACCCTGAATAAACACTGTCTCTGTACAGTGACACAGTGAGTGAACCTTACCCTGAATAAACAGTGACTCTGTACAGTTACACAGTGAGTGACCCTCACCCTGTATAAACAGTGACTCTGTACAGTTACACAGTGAGTGATCCTTACCCTGAATAAACAGTGACTCTGTACAGTGACACAGTGAGTGATCCTTACCCTGAATAAACACTGACTCTGTACAGTGACACAGTGAGTGATCCTTACCCAGAATAAACAGTGACTCTGTACAGTGGCACAGTGAGTGATCCTTACCCTGAATAAACATTGACTCTCTACAGTGACACAGTGAGTGATCCTTACCTGAATAAACACTGATTCTGAACAGTGACACAGTGAGTGATCCTTACCCTGAATAAACACTGACTCTGTACAGTGACACAGTAAGTGATCCTCACCCTGAATAAACAGTGACTCTCTACAGTGACACAGTGAGTGATCCTTACCCTGAATAAACACTGATTCTGAACAGTGACACAGTGTGTGATCCTTACCCTGAATACACACTGACTCTGTACAGTGACATAGAGAGTGATCCTTACCCTGAATAAACAGTGAATCTGTACAGTGACACAGTGAGTGATCCTTACCCTGAATAAACAGTGACTCTGTACAGTGACACAGTGAGTGATCCTTACCCTGAATAAACACTGACTCTGTACAGTGACACAGTGAGTGATCCTTACCCTGAATACACACTGACTCTGTACAGCGACACAGTGAGTGATCCTTACCCTGAATAAACAGTGACTCTGTACAGTGACACAGTGTGTGATCCTTACCCTGAATAAACAGTAACTCTGTACAGTGACAAAGTGAGTGATCCTTTCCCTGAATAAAAACTGACTCTGTACAGTGACACAGTGAGTGACCCTTACCCTGAATAAACACTGACTCTGTACAGTGACACAGTGAGTGAACCTTACCCTGAATAAACAGTGACTCTGTACAGTTACACAGTGAGTGACCCTCACCCTGTATAAACAGTGACTCTGTAAAGTTACACAGTGAGTGAACCTTACCCTGAATAAACAGTGACTCTGTACAGTGACACAGTGAGTGATCCTTACCCTGAATAAACACTGACTCTGTACAGTGACACAGTGAGTGATCCTTACCCTGAATAAACAGTGACACAGTGAGTGATCCTTTCCCTGAATAAACACTGACTCTGTACAGTGACACAGTGAGTGATCCTTACCCTGACTAAACACTGACTCTGTACAGTGACACAGTGAGTGATACTTACCCAGAATAAACAGTGACTCTGTACAGTGACACAGTGAGTGATCCTTACTCTGAATAAACATTGACTCTGTACAGTGACAAAGTGAGTGATCCTTTCCCTGAATAAACACTGACTCTGTACAGTGACACAGTGAGTGATCCTTACCCTGAATAAACACTGATTCTGAACAGTGACACAGTGAGTGATCCTTACCCTGAATAAACACTGACTCTGTACAGTGACACAGTAAGTGATCCTCACCCTGAATAAACAGTGACTCTGTACAGTGACACAGTGAGTGATCCTTACCCTGAAAAAACACTGATTCTGAACAGTGACACAGTGAGTGATCCTTACCCTGAATAAACACTGACTCTGTACAGTGACACAGTAAGTGATCCTCACCCTGAATAAACAGTGACTCTGTACAGTGACACAGTGAGTGATCCTTACCCTGAATAACCAGTGACTCTGTACAGTGACACAGTGAGTGATCCTTACCCTGAATAAACAGTGACTCTGTACTCTGACACAGTGAGTGATCCTTACCTTGAATAAACAGTGACTCTGTACAGCGACACAGTGAGTGATCCTTACCCTGAATAAACAGTGACTCTGTACAGTGACACAGTGTGTGATCCTTACCCTGAATAAACAGTAACTCTGTACAGTGACAAAGTGAGTGATCCTTACCCTGAATAAACACTGACTCTGTACAGCGACACAGTGAGTGATGCTTACCCTGAATAAACAGTGACTCTGTACAGTGACACAGTGAGGGATCCTTACCCTGAATAAACACTGACTCTGTACAGTGACACAGTGAGTGATCCTTACCCTGAATAAACACTGACTGTGTACAGTGACACAGTGAGTGATCCTTACCCTGCGTAAACAGTGACACAGTGTGTGATCCTTTCCCTGAATAAACACTGACTCTGTACAGTGACACAGTGAGTGATCCTTACACTGAATAAACAGTGACACTGAACAGTGACACAGAGAGTGATCCTTACCCTGAATAAACAGTGACACTGTACAATGACACAGTGAGTGATCCTTACCCTGAACAAACAGTGACACAGTGAGTGATCCTTTCCCTGAATAAACACTGACTCTGTACAGTGACACAGTGAGTGACCCTTACCCTGAATAAACACTGTCTCTGTACAGTGACACAGTGAGTGAACCTTACCCTGAATAAACAGTGACTCTGTACAGTTACACAGTGAGTGACCCTCACCCTGTATAAACAGTGACTCTGTACAGTTACACAGTGAGTGATCCTTACCCTGAATAAACAGTGACTCTGTACAGTGACACAGTGAGTGATCCTTACCCTGAATAAACACTGACTCTGTACAGTGACACAGTGAGTGATCCTTACCCAGAATAAACAGTGACTCTGTACAGTGGCACAGTGAGTGATCCTTACCCTGAATAAACATTGACTCTCTACAGTGACACAGTGAGTGATCCTTACCTGAATAAACACTGATTCTGAACAGTGACACAGTGAGTGATCCTTACCCTGAATAAACACTGACTCTGTACAGTGACACAGTAAGTGATCCTCACCCTGAATAAACAGTGACTCTCTACAGTGACACAGTGAGTGATCCTTACCCTGAATAAACACTGATTCTGAACAGTGACACAGTGAGTGATCCTTACCCTGAATACACACTGACTCTGTACAGTGACATAGAGAGTGATCCTTACCCTGAATAAACAGTGAATCTGTACAGTGACACAGTGAGTGATCCTTACCCTGAATAAACAGTGACTCTGTACAGTGACACAGTGAGTGATCCTTACCCTGAATAAACACTGACTCTGTACAGTGACACAGTGAGTGATCCTTACCCTGAATACACACTGACTCTGTACAGCGACACAGTGAGTGATCCTTACCCTGAATAAACAGTGACTCTGTACAGTGACACAGTGTGTGATCCTTACCCTGAATAAACAGTAACTCTGTACAGTGACAAAGTGAGTGATCCTTACCCTGAATAAACACTGACTCTGTACAGCGACACAGTGAGTGATCCTTACCCTGAATAAACAGTGACTCTGTACAGTGACACAGTGAGTGATCCTTACCCTGAATAAACACTGACTGTGTACAGTGACACAGTGAGTGATCCTTACCCTGAGTAAACAGTGACACAGTGTGTGATCCTTTCCCTGAATAAACACTGACTCTGTACAGTGACACAGTGAGTGATCCTTACACTGAATAAACAGTGACACTGAACAGTGACACAGAGAGTGATCCTTACCCTGAATAAACAGTGACACTGTACAATGACACAGTGAGTGATCCTTACCCTGAATAAACAGTGACACAGTGAGTGATCCTTTCCCTGAATAAACACTGACTCTGTACAGTGACACAGTGAGTGACCCTTACCCTGAATAAACACTGTCTCTGTACAGTGACACAGTGAGTGAACCTTACCCTGAATAAACAGTGACTCTGTACAGTTACACAGTGAGTGACCCTCACCCTGTATAAACAGTGACTCTGTACAGTTACACAGTGAGTGATCCTTACCCTGAATAAACAGTGACTCTGTACAGTGACACAGTGAGCGATCCTTACCCTGAATAAACAGTGACTCTGTACAGTGACACAGTGAGTGATCCTTACCCAGAATAAACAGTGACTCTGTACAGTGGCACAGTGAGTGATCCTTACCCTGAATAAACATTGACTCTGTACAGTGACACAGTGAGTGATCCTTACCCTGAATAAACACTGACTCTGAAGAGTGACACAGTGAGTGATCCTTACCCTGAATAAACACTGACTCGGTACAGTGACACAGTAAGTGATCCTCACCCTGAATAAACAGTGACTCTCTACAGTGACACATTGAGTGATCCTTACCCTGAATAAACACTGATTCTGAACAGTGACACAGTGAGTGATCCTTACCCTGAATACACACTGACTCTGTACAGTGACATAGAGAGTGATCCTTACCCTGAATAAACAGTGACTCTGTACAGTGACACAGTGAGTGATCCTTACCCAAAATAAACAGTGACTCTGTACAGTGACACAGTGAGTGATCCTTACCCTGAATAAACACTGACTCTGTACAGTGATACAGTGAGTGATCCTTACCCTGAATACACACTGACTCTGTACAGTGACATAGAGAGTGATCCTTACCCTGAATAAACAGTGACTCTGTACAGTGACACAGTGAGTGATCCTTACCATGAACAAACAGTGACTCTGTACAGTGACACAGTGAGTGATCCTTACCCTGAATAAACACTGACTCTGTACAGTGACACAGTGAGTGACCCTTACCCTGAATAAACAGTGACTCTGTACAGTGACACAGTGAGTGATCCTTACCCTGAATAAACAGTGACTCTGTACAGTGACACAGTGAGTGATCCTTACACCGAATAGACACTGACTGTGTACAGGGACACAGTGAGTGATCCTTATGCTGAAAAAACAGTGACTCTGTACAGAGAAACAGTGAGTGATCCTTACCCTGAATAAACACTGACTCTGTACTGTGACACAGTGAGTGACCCTCACCCTGAATAAACAGTGACACAGTGAGTGATCCTTACCCTGAAAAAACACTGACTCTGTACAGTGACACAGTGAGTGATCCTTACCCTGAATAAACACTGACTCTGTACTGTGACACAGTGAGTGATCCTTACCCTGAAAAAACATTGACTCTGTACAATGACACAGTGAGTGATCCTTACCCTGAATAAACACTGACTCTGTACTGTGACACAGTGAGTGATCCTTACCCTGAATAAACAGTGATCCTGTACAGTGACACATTGAGTGACCTTTACCCTGAATAAACACTGACTCTGTACAGTGACACAGTGAGTGATCCTTAACCTGAATAAACACTGACTCTGTACAGTGACACAGTAAGTGATCCTCACCCTGAATAAAGAGTGACTCTGTACAGTTACACAGTGAGTGATCCTTACCCTGAATAAACAGTGACTCTGTACAGTGACACAGTGAGTGATCCTTACACTGAATAAACAGTGACACTGAACAGTGACACAGAGAGTGATCCTTACCCTGAATAAACAGTGACACTGTACAATGACACAGTGAGTGATCCTTACCCTGAATAAACAGTGACACAGTGAGTGATCCTTTCCCTGAATAAACACTGACTCTGTACAGTGACACAGTGAGTGACCCTTACCCTGAATAAACACTGACTCTGTACAGTGACACAGTGAGTGAACCTTACCCTGAATAAACAGTGACTCTGTACAGTTACACAGTGAGTGACCCTCACCCTGTATAAACAGTGACTCTGTACAGTTACACAGTGAGTGAACCTTACCCTGAATAAACAGTGACTCTGTACAGTGACACAGTGAGTGATCCTTACCCTGAATAAACACTGACTCTGTACAGTGACACAGTGAGAGATCCTTACCCTGAATAAACAGTGACACAGTGAGTGATCCTTTCCCTGAATAAACACTGACTCTGTACAGTGACACAGTGAGTGATCCTTACCCTGAATAAACACTGACTCTGTACAGTGACACAGAGAGTGATCCTTACCCAGAATAAACAGTGACTCTGTACAGTGACACAGTGAGTGATCCTTACTCTGAATAAACATTAACTCTGTACAGTGACACAGTGAGTGATCCTTTCCCTGAATAAACACTGACTCTGTACAGTGACACAGTGAGTGATCCTTTCCCTGAATAAACAGTGACTTTGTACAGTGACACAGTGAGTGATCCTTACCCTGAATGAACACTGACTCTGTACAGTGACACAGTGAGTGATCCTTACCCTGAATAAACACTGATTCTGAACAGTGACACAGTGAGTGATCCTTACCCTGAATAAACACTGACTCTGTACAGTGACACAGTAAGTGATCCTCACCCTGAATTAACAGTGACTCTGTACAGTGACACAGTGAGTGATCCTTACCCTGAATAAACACTGACTCTGTACACTGACACAGTGAGTGATCTTTACCCTGAATAAACAGTGACTCTGTACAGCGACACAGTGAGTGATCCTTACCCTGAATAAACAGTGACTCTGTACAGTGACACAGTGAGTGATCCTTACCCTGAATAACCAGTGACTCTGTACAGCGACACAGTGAGTGATCCTTACCCTGAATAAACAGTGACTCTGTACAGTGACACAGTGTGTGATCCTTACCCTGAATAAACAGTAACTCTGTACAGTGACACCGTGAGTGATCCTTACCCTGAATAAACACTGACTCTGTACAGCGACACAGTGAGTGATCCTTACCCTGAATAAACAGTGACTCTGTACAGTGACACAGTGAGTGATCCTTACCCTGAATAAATACTGACTCTGTACAGTGACACAGTGAGTGATCCTTACCCTGAATAAACACTGACTGTGTACAGTGACACAGTGAGTGATCCTGACCCTGAGTAAACAGTGACACAGTGTGTGATCCTTTCCCTGAATAAACACTGACTCTGTACAGTGACACAGTGAGTGATCCTTACACTGAATAAACAGTGACACTGTACAATGACACAGTGAGTGATCCTTACCCAGAATAAACAGTGACACAGTGAGTGATCCTTTCCCTGAATAAACACTGAATCTGTACAGTGACAGAGTGAGTGACCCTTACCCTGAATAAACACTGACTCTGTACAGTGACACAGTGAGTGAACCTTACCCTGAATAAACACTGACTCTGTACAGTTACACAGTGAGTGACCCTCACCCTGTATAAACAGTGACTCTGTACAGTTACACAGTGAGTGAACCTTACCCTGAATAAACAGTGACTCTGTACAGTGACACAGTGAGTGATCCTTACCCTGAATAAACACTGACTCTGTACAGTGACACAGTGAGTGATCCTTACCCTGAATAAACAGTGACACAGTGAGTGATCCTTTCCCTGAATAAACACTGACTCTGTACAGTGACACAGTGAGTGATCCTTAACCTTGAATAAACAGTGACTCTGTACAGCGACACAGTGAGTGATCCTTACCCTGAATAAACAGTGACTCTGTACAGTGACACAGTGTGTGATCCTTACCCTGAATAAACAGTAACTCTGTACAGTGACACCGTGAGTGATCCTTTCCCTGAATAAACACTGACTCTGTACAGTGACACAGTGAGTGATCCTTACACTGAATAAACAGTGACACTGTACAATGACACAGTGAGTGATCCTTACCCTGAATAAACAGTGACACAGTGAGTGATCCTTTCCCTGAATAAACACTGACACTGTACAATGACACAGTGAGTGACCCTTACCCTGAATAAACAGTGACTCTGTACAGTGACACAGTGAGTGATCCTTACCCTGAATAAACAGTGACTCTGTACAGTGACACAGTGAGTGATCCTTACACCGAATAGACACTGACTGTGTACAGGGACACAGTGAGTGATCCTTACGCTGAAAAAACAGTGACTCTGTACAGAGAAACAGTGAGTGATCCTTACCCTGAATAAACACTGACTCTGTACTGTGACACAGTGAGTGACCCTCACCCTGAATAAACAGTGACACAGTGAGTGATCCTTACCCTGAAAAAACACTGACTCTGTACAGTGACACAGTGAGTGACCCTTACCCTGAATAAACACTGACTCTGTACAGTGACACAGTGAGTGAACCTTACCCTGAAAAAACAGTGACTCTGTACAGTGACACAGTGAGTGACCCTCACCCTGTATAAACAGTGACTCTGTACAGTTACACAGTGAGTGAACCTTACCCTGAATAAACAGTGACTCTGTACAGTGACACAGTGAGTGATCCTTACCCTGAATAAACACTGACTCTGTACAGTGACACAGTGAGTGATCCTTACCCTGAATAAACAGTGACACAGTGAGTGATCCTTTCCCTGAATAAACACTGACTCTGTACAGTGACACAGTGAGTGAACCTTACCCTGAAGAAACACTGACTCTGTACAGTGACACAGTGAGTGACCCTTACCCTGAATAAACACTGACTCTGTACAGTGACACAGTGAAAGATCCTTACCCTGAATAAACAGTGACTCTGTACAGTGACACAGTGAGTGATCCTTACCCTGAATAAACAGTGACACAGTGAGTGATCCTTTCCCTGAATAAACACTGACTCTGTACAGTGACAGAGTGAGTGACCCTTACCCTGAATAAACACTGACTCTGTACAGTGACACAGTGAGTGAACCTTACCCTGAAAAAACAGTGACTCTGTACACTGACACAGTGAGTGACCCTCACCCTGTATAAACAGTGACTCTGTACAGTTACACAGTGAGTGAACCTTACCCTGAATAAACAGTGACTCTGTACAGTGACACAGTGAGTGATCCTTACCCTGAATAAACACTGACTCTGTACAGTGACACAGTGAGTGATCCTTACCCTGAATAAACAGTGACACAGTGAGTGATCCTTTCCCTGAATAAACACTGACTCTGTACAGTGACACAGTGAGTGATCCTTACCCTGAATAAACACTGACTCTGTACAGTGACACAGTGAGTGACCCTCACCCTGAATAAACACTGACTCTGTACAGTGACACAGTGAAAGATCCTTACCCTGAATAAACAGTGACTCTGTACAGTGACACAGTGAGTGATCCTTACCCTGAATAAACAGTGACTCTGTACAGTGACACAGTGAGTGATCCTTACCCTGAATAAACAGTGACTCTGTACAGTGACACAATGAGTGATCCGTACCCCGAAAAGACACTGACTCTGTACAGTGACACAGTGAGTGACCCTTACCCTGAATAAACACTGACTCTGTACAGTTACACAGTGAGTGACCCTCACCCTGAATAAACAGTTACTGTGTACAGTCACACAGTGAGTGAACCTTACCCTGAATAGACAGTGACTCTGTACAGTGACACAGTGAGAGATCCTTACCCTGAAGAAACACTGACTGTGTACAGTGACCCAGTAAGTGATCCTTACCCTGAGTAAACAGTGACACAGTGTGTGATCCGTTCCCTGAATAAACACTGACTCTGTACAGTGACACAGTGAGTGATCCTTACACTGAATAAACAGTGACACTGTACAGTGACAGAGAGAGTGATCCTTTCCCTGAATAAACACTGACTCTGTACAGTGACACAGTGAGTGACCCTTACCCTGAATAAACACTGACTCTGTACAGTGACACAGTGAGTGAACCTTACCCTGAATAAACAGTGCCTCTGTACAGTTACACAGTGAGTGACCCTCACCCTGTATAAACAGTGACTCTGTACAGTTACACAGTGAGTGAACCTTACCCTGAATAAACAGTGACTCTGTACAGTGACACAGTGAGTGATCCTTACCCTGAATAAACACTGACTCTGTACAGTGACAAAGTGAGTGAACCTTACCCTGAATAAACAGTGACTCTGTACAGTTACACAGTGAGTGACCCTCATCCTGTATAAACAGTGACTCTGTACAGTTACACAGTGAGCGAACCTTACCCTGAATAAACAGTGACTCTGTACACTGACACAGTGAGTGATCCTTACCCTGAATAAACAGTGACTCTGTACAGTGACACAGTGAGTGATCCTAACTCTGAATAAACATTGACTCTGTACAGTGACACAGTGAGTGATCCTTTCCCTGAATAAACACTGACTCTGTACAGTGACACAGTGAGTGATCCTTACCCTGAATAAACATTGACTCTGTACAGTGACACAGTGAGTGATCCTTTCCCTGAATAAACACTGACTCTGTACAGTTACACAGTGAGTGATCCTTACCCTGAATAAACAGTGACTCTGTACAGTGACACAGTGAGTGATCCTTTCCCTGAATAAACAGTGACTTTGTACAGTGACACAGTGAGTGATCCTTACACTGAATAAACAGTGACTCTGTACAGTGACACAGTGAGTGATCCTTACCCTGAATAAACAGTGACTCTGTACAGTGACACAGTGAGTGATCCTTACCCTGAATAAACACTGACTCTGTACAGTGACACAGTGAGTGATCCTTACCCTGAATAACCACTGATTCTGAACAGTGACACAGTGAGTGATCCTTACCCTGAATAAACACTGACTCTGTACAGTGACACAGTAAGTGATCCTCACCCTGAATAAACAGTGACTCTGTACAGTGACACAGAGAGTGATCCTTACCCTGAATAACCAGTGACTCTGTACAGTGACACAGTGAGTGATCCTTACCCTGAATAAACAGAGAGTCTGTACACTGACACAGTGAGTGATCCTTACCTTGAATAAACAGTGACTCTGTACAGCGACACAGTGAGTGATCCTTACCCTGAATAAACAGTGACTCTGTACAGTGACACAGTGTGTGATCCGTACCCTGAATAAACAGTGACTCTGTACAGTGACACAGTGAGTGATCCTTACCCTGAATAAACACTGACTCTGTACAGCAACACAGTGAGTGATCCTTACCCTGAATAAACAGTGACTCTGTACAGTGACACAGTGAGTGATCCTTACCCTGAATAAACACTGACTCTGTACAGTGACACAGTGAGTGATCCTTACCCTGAATAAACAGTGACTCTGTACAGTGACACAGTGAGTGATCCTTACCCTGAAAAAACAGTGACTCTGTACAGTGACACAGTGAGTGACAATTACCCTGAATAAACAGTGACTCTGTACAGTGAAACAGTGAGTGACACTTACCCTGAATAAAAAGTGACTGTGTACAGTGACACAGTGAGTGATCCTTACCCTGAATAAACACTGACTCTGTACAGTGACACAGTGAGTGACCCTTACCCTGAATAAACAGTGACTCTGTACAGTGACACAGTGAGTGACCCTTACCCTGAACAAACAGTGACTCTGTACATTGACACTGTGAGTGATCCTTACCCTGAATAAACAGTGACTCTGTACAGTGACACAGTGAGTGATCCTTACCCTGAATAAACAGTGACTGTGTACAGTGACACAGTGAGTGATCCTTACCCTGAATAAACACTGACTCTGTACAGTGACACAGTGAGTGACCCTTACCGTGAATAAACAGTGATTCTGTACAGTGACACAGTGAGTGACCCTTACCCTGAATAAACACTGACACTGTACAGTGACACAGTGAGTGATCCTTACCCTGAATAAACAGTGACTGTGTACAGTGACACAGTGAGTGATCCTTAACCTGAATAAACAGTGACTCTGCACATTGACACTGTGAGTGATCCTTACCCTGAATAAACAGTGACTCTGTACAGCGACACAGTGAGTGATCCTTACCCTGAATAAACACTGATTCTGAACAGTGACACAGTGAGTGATCCTTTCCCTGAATAAACACTGACTCTGTACAGTGACACAGTGAGTGATTCCTACCCTGAATAAACACTAATCCTGTGCAGTGACACATTGAGTGACCTTTACACTGAATAAACACTGACTCTGTACAGTGACACAGTGAGTGATCCTTAACCTGAATAAACACTGACTCTGTACAGTGACACAGTAAGTGATCCTCACCCTGAATAAACAGTGACTCTGTACAGCGACACAGTGAGTGACCCTTACCCTGAATAAACAGTGACTCTGTACAGTTACACAGTGAGTGATCCTTACCCTGAATAAACAGTGACTCTGTACAGTGACACAGTAAGTGATCCTCACCCTGAATAAACAGTGACTCTGTACAGTGACACAGTGAGTGATCCTTACCCTGAATAAACAGTGACTCTGTACAGTGACACAGTGAGTGATCCTTACCCTGAATAAACAGTGACTCTGTACAGTGACAGTGAGTGATCCTTACCCTGAATAAACAGTGACACAGTGAGTGATCCTTTCCCTGAATAAACACTGACTCAGTACAGTGACACAGTGAGTGATCCTTACCCTGAATAAACACTGACTCTGTACAGTGACACAGTGAGTGACCCTTACCCTGAATAAACAGTGACTCTGTATAGTTACACAGTGAGTGACCCTTACCCTGAATAAACAGTGACTCTGTACAGTTACACAGTGAGTGAACCTTACTCTGAATAGACAGTGACTCTGTACAGTGACACAGTGAGTGATCCTTACCCTGAATAAACACTGACTGTGTACAGTGACACAGTGAGTGATCCTTACCCTGAGTAAACAGTGACACAGTGTGTGATCCTTTCCCTGAATAAACACTGATTCTGTACAGTGACACAGTGAGTGATCCTTACACTTAATAAACAGTGACACTGAACAGTGACACAGAGAGTGATCCTTACCCTGAATAAACAGTGACACTGTACAATGACACAGTGAGTGATCCTTACCCTGAATAAACAGTGACACAGTGAGTGATCCTTTCCCTGAATAAAAACTGACTCTGTACAGTGACACAGTGAGTGACCCTTACCCTGAATAAACACTGACTCTGTACAGTGACACAGTGAGTGAACCTTACCCTGAATAAACAGTGACTCTGTACAGTTACACAGTGAGTGACCCTCACCCTGTATAAACAGTGACTCTGTAAAGTTACACAGTGAGTGAACCTTACCCTGAATAAACAGTGACTCTGTACAGTGACACAGTGAGTGATCCTTACCCTGAATAAACACTGACTCTGTACAGTGACACAGTGAGTGATCCTTACCCTGAATAAACAGTGACACTGAACAGTGACACAGAGAGTGATCCTTACCCTGAATAAACAGTGACACTGTACAATGACACAGTGAGTGATCCTTACCCTGAACAAACAGTGACACAGTGAGTGATCCTTTCCCTGAATAAACACTGACTCTGTACAGTGACACAGTGAGTGACCCTTACCCTGAATAAACACTGTCTCTGTACAGTGACACAGTGAGTGAACCTTACCCTGAATAAACAGTGACTCTGTACAGTTACACAGTGAGTGACCCTCACCCTGTATAAACAGTGACTCTGTACAGTTACACAGTGAGTGATCCTTACCCTGAATAAACAGTGACTCTGTACAGTGACACAGTGAGTGATCCTTACCCTGAATAAACAGTGACTCTGTACAGTGACACAGTGAGTGATCCTTACCCTGAATAAACAGTGACTCTGTACAGTGGCACAGTGAGTGATCCTTACCCTGAATACACACTGACTCTGTACAGTGACATAGAGAGTGATCCTTACCCTGAATAAACAGTGAATCTGTACAGTGACACAGTGAGTGATCCTTACCCTGAATAAACAGTGACTCTGTACAGTGACACAGTGAGTGATCCTTACCCTGAATAAACACTGACTCTGTACAGTGACACAGTGAGTGATCCTTACCCTGAATACACACTGACTCTGTACAGCGACACAGTGAGTGATCCTTACCCTGAATAAACAGTGACTCTGTACAGTGACACAGTGTGTGATCCTTACCCTGAATAAACAGTAACTCTGTACAGTGACAAAGTGAGTGATCCTTACCCTGAATAAACACTGACTCTGTACAGCGACACAGTGAGTGATCCTTACCCTGAATAAACAGTGACTCTGTACAGTGACACAGTGAGTGATCCTTACCCTGAATAAACACTGACCCTGTACAGTGACACAGTGAGTGATCCTTACCCTGAATAAACACTGACTGTGTACAGTGACACAGTGAGTGATCCTTACCCTGAGTAAACAGTGACACAGTGTGTGATCCTTTCCCTGAATAAACACTGACTCTGTACAGTGACACAGTGAGTGATCCTTACACTGAATAAACAGTGACACTGAACAGTGACACAGAGAGTGGTCCTTACCCTGAATAAACAGTGACACTGTACAATGACACAGTGAGTGATCCTTACCCTGAATAAACAGTGACACAGTGAGTGATCCTTTCCCTGAATAAACACTGACTCTGTACAGTGACACAGTGAGTGACCCTTACCCTGAATAAACACTGTCTCTGTACAGTGACACAGTGAGTGAACCTTACCCTGAATAAACAGTGACTCTGTACAGTTACACAGTGAGTGACCCTCACCCTGTATAAACAGTGACTCTGTACAGTTACACAGTGAGTGATCCTTACCCTGAATAAACAGTGACTCTGTACAGTGACACAGTGAGTGATCCTTACCCTGAATAAACACTGACTCTGTACAGTGACACAGTGAGTGATCCTTACCCAGAATAAACAGTGACTCTGTACAGTGGCACAGTGAGTGATCCTTACCCTGAATAAACATTGACTCTGTACAGTGACACAGTGAGTGATCCTTACCCTGAATAAACACTGATTCTGAAGAGTGACACAGTGAGTGATCCTTACCCTGAATAAACACTGACTCTGTACAGTGACACAGTAAGTGATCCTCACCCTGAATAAACAGTGACTCTCTACAGTGACACAGTGAGTGATCCTTACCCTGAATAAACACTGATTCTGAACAGTGACACAGTGAGTGATCCTTACCCTGAATACACACTGACTCTGTACAGTGACATAGAGAGTGATCCTTACCCTGAATAAACAGTGACTCTGTACAGTGACACAGTGAGTGATCCTTACCCAAAATAAACAGTGACTCTGTACAGTGACACAGTGAGTGATCCTTACCCTGAATAAACACTGACTCTGTACAGTGACACAGTGAGTGATCCTTACCCTGAATACACACTGACTCTGTACAGTGACATAGAGAGTGATCCTTACCCTGAATAAACAGTGACTCTGTACAGTGACACAGTGAGTGATCCTTACCATGAACAAACAGTGACTCTGTACAGTGACACAGTGAGTGATCCTTACCCTGAATAAACACTGACTCTGTACAGTGACACAGTGAGTGACCCTTACCCTGAATAAACAGTGACTCTGTACAGTGACACAGTGAGTGATCCTTACCCTGAATAAACAGTGACTCTGTACAGTGACACAGTGAGTGATCCTTACACCGAATAGACACTGACTGTGTACAGGGACACAGTGAGTGATCCTTACGCTGAAAAAACAGTGACTCTGTACAGAGAAACAGTGAGTGATCCTTACCCTGAATAAACACTGACTCTGTACTGTGACACAGTGAGTGATCCTCACCCTGAATAAACAGTGACACAGTGAGTGATCCTTACCCTGAAAAAACACTGACTCTGTACAGTGACACAGTGAGTGATCCTTACCCTGAATAAACACTGACTCTGTACTGTGACACAGTGAGTGATCCTTACCCTGAAAAAACATTGACTCTGTACAATGACACAGTGAGTGATCCTTACCCTGAATAAACACTGACTCTGTACTGTGACACAGTGAGTGATCCTTACCCTGAATAAACAGTGATCCTGTACAGTGACACATTGAGTGACCTTTACCCTGAATAAACACTGACTCTGTACAGTGACACAGTGAGTGATCCTTAACCTGAATAAACACTGACTCTGTACAGTGACACAGTAAGTGATCCTCACCCTGAATAAAGAGTGACTCTGTACAGTTACACAGTGAGTGATCCTTACCCTGAATAAACAGTGACTCTGTACAGTGACACAGTGAGTGATCCTTACCCTGAATAAACAGTGACTCTGTACAGTGACACAGTGAGTGATCTTTACCCTGAATAAACAGTGACTCTGTACAGTGACACAGTGAGTGATCTTTACCCTGAATAAACACTGACTCTGTACAGTGACACAGTGAGTGATCCTTACACTGAATAAACAGTGACACTGAACAGTGACACAGAGAGTGATCCTTACCCTGAATAAACAGTGACACTGTACAATGACACAGTGAGTGATCCTTACCCTGAATAAACAGTGACACAGTGAGTGATCCTTTCCCTGAATAAACACTGACTCTGTACAGTGACACAGTGAGTGACCCTTACCCTGAATAAACACTGACTCTGTACAGTGACACAGTGAGTGAACCTTACCCTGAATAAACAGTGACTCTGTACAGTTACACAGTGAGTGACCCTCACCCTGTATAAACAGTGACTCTGTACAGTTACACAGTGAGTGAACCTTACCCTGAATAAACAGTGACTCTGTACAGTGACACAGTGAGTGATCCTTACCCTGAATAAACACTGACTCTGTACAGTGACACAGTGAGTGATCCTTACCCTGAATAAACAGTGACACAGTGAGTGATCCTTTCCCTGAATAAACACTGACTCTGTACAGTGACACAGTGAGTGATCCTTACCCTGAATAAACACTGACTCTGTACAGTGACACAGAGAGTGATCCTTACCCAGAATAAACAGTGACTCTGTACAGTGACACAGTGAGTGATCCTTACTCTGAATAAACATTAACTCTGTACAGTGACACAGTGAGTGATCCTTTCCCTGAATAAACACTGACTCTGTACAGTGACACAGTGAGTGATCCTTTCCCTGAATAAACAGTGACTTTGTACAGTGACACAGTGAGTGATCCTTACCCTGAATGAACACTGACTCTGTACAGTGACACAGTGAGTGATCCTTACCCTGAATAAACACTGATTCTGAACAGTGACACAGTGAGTGATCCTTACCCTGAATAAACACTGACTCTGTACAGTGACACAGTAAGTGATCCTCACCCTGAATTAACAGTGACTCTGTACAGTGACACAGTGAGTGATCCTTACCCTGAATAAACACTGACTCTGTACACTGACACAGTGAGTGATCTTTACCCTGAATAAACAGTGACTCTGTACAGCGACACAGTGAGTGATCCTTACCCTGAATAAACAGTGACTCTGTACAGTGACACAGTGAGTGATCCTTACCCTGAATAACCAGTGACTCTGTACAGCGACACAGTGAGTGATCCTTACCCTGAATAAACAGTGACTCTGTACAGTGACACAGTGTGTGATCCTTACCCTGAATAAACAGTAACTCTGTACAGTGACACCGTGAGTGATCCTTACCCTGAATAAACACTGACTCTGTACAGCGACACAGTGAGTGATCCTTACCCTGAATAAACAGTGACTCTGTACAGTGACACAGTGAGTGATCCTTACCCTGAATAAATACTGACTCTGTACAGTGACACAGTGAGTGATCCTTACCCTGAATAAACACTGACTGTGTACAGTGACACAGTGAGTGATCCTGACCCTGAGTAAACAGTGACACAGTGTGTGATCCTTTCCCTGAATAAACACTGACTCTGTACAGTGACACAGTGAGTGATCCTTACCCAGAATAAACAGTGACACAGTGAGTGATCCTTTCCCTGAATAAACACTGAATCTGTACAGTGACAGAGTGAGTGACCCTTACCCTGAATAAACACTGACTCTGTACAGTGACACAGTGAGTGAACCTTACCCTGAATAAACACTGACTCTGTACAGTTACACAGTGAGTGACCCTCACCCTGTATAAACAGTGACTCTGTACAGTTACACAGTGAGTGAACCTTACCCTGAATAAACAGTGACTCTGTACAGTGACACAGTGAGTGATCCTTACCCTGAATAAACACTGACTCTGTACAGTGACACAGTGAGTGATCCTTACCCTGAATAAACAGTGACACAGTGAGTGATCCTTTCCCTGAATAAACACTGACTCTGTACAGTGACACAGTGAGTGATCCTTACCTTGAATAAACAGTGACTCTGTACAGCGACACAGTGAGTGATCCTTACCCTGAATAAACAGTGACTCTGTACAGTGACACAGTGTGTGATCCTTACCCTGAATAAACAGTAACTCTGTACAGTGACACCGTGAGTGATCCTTTCCCTGAATAAACACTGACTCTGTACAGTGACACAGTGAGTGATCCTTACCCTGAATAAACACTGACTCTGTACAGTGACACAGTGAGTGATCCTTACCCTGAATAAACACTGACTGTGTACAGTGACACAGTGAGTGATCCTGACCCTGAGTAAACAGTGACACAGTGTGTGATCCTTTCCCTGAATAAACACTGACTCTGTACAGTGACACAGTGAGTGATCCTTACACTGAATAAACAGTGACACTGTACAATGACACAGTGAGTGATCCTTACCCTGAATAAACAGTGACACAGTGAGTGATCCTTTCCCTGAATAAACACTGACTCTGTACAGTGACAGAGTGAGTGACCCTTACCCTGAATAAACACTGACTCTGTACAGTGACACAGTGAGTGACCCTCACCCTGTATAAACAGTGACTCTGTACAGTTACACAGTGAGTGAACCTTACCCTGAATAAACAGTGACTCTGTACAGTGACACAGTGAGTGATCCTTACCCTGAATAAACACTGACTCTGTACAGTGACACAGTGAGTGATCCTTACCCTGAATAAACAGTGACACAGTGAGTGATCCTTTCCCTGAATAAACACTGACTCTGTACAGTGACACAGTGAGTGATCCTTACCCTGAATAAACACTGACTCTGTACAGTGACACAGTGAGTGACCCTTACCCTGAATAAACACTGACTCTGTACAGTGACACAGTGAAAGATCCTTACCCTGAATAAACAGTGACTCTGTACAGTGACACAGTGAGTGATCCTTACCCTGAATAAACAGTGACACAGTGAGTGATCCTTTCCCTGAATAAACACTGACTCTGTACAGTGACAGAGTGAGTGACCCTTACCCTGAATAAACACTGACTCTGTACAGTGACACAGTGAGTGAACCTTACCCTGAAAAAACAGTGACTCTGTACAGTGACACAGTGAGTGACCCTCACCTTGTATAAACAGTGACTCTGTACAGTTACACAGTGAGTGAACCTTACCCTGAATAAACAGTGACTCTGTACAGTGACACAGTGAGTGATCCTTACCCTGAATAAACACTGACTCTGTACAGTGACACAGTGAGTGATCCTTACCCTGAATAAACAGTGACACAGTGAGTGATCCTTTCCCTGAATAAACACTGACTCTGTACAGTGACACAGTGAGTGATCCTTACCCTGAATAAACACTGACTCTGTACAGTGACACAGTGAGTGACCCTTACCCTGAATAAACACTGACTCTGTACAGTGACACAGTGAAAGATCCTTACCCTGAATAAACAGTGACTCTGTACAGTGACACAGTGAGTGATCCTTACCCTGAATAAACAGTGACTCTGTACAGTGACACAGTGAGTGATCCTTACCCTGAATAAACAGTGACTCTGTACAGTGACACAATGAGTGATCCGTACCCCGAAAAGACACTGACTCTGTACAGTGACACAGTGAGTGACCCTTACCCTGAATAAACACTGACTCTGTACAGTTACACAGTGAGTGACCCTCACCCTGAATAAACAGTGACTCTGTACAGTGACACAGTGAGTGATCCTCACCCTGAATAAAGAGTGACTCTGTACAGTTACACAGTGAGTGATCCTTACCCTGAATAAACAGTGACTCTGTACAGTGACACAGTGAGTGATCCTTACACTGAATAAACAGTGACACTGAACAGTGACACAGAGAGTGATCCTTACCCTGAATAAACAGTGACACTGTACAATGACACAGTGAGTGATCCTTACCCTGAATAAACAGTGACACAGTGAGTGATCCTTTCCCTGAATAAACACTGACTCTGTACAGTGACACAGTGAGTGACCCTTACCCTGAATAAACACTGACTCTGTACAGTGACACAGTGAGTGACCCTCACCCTGTATAAACAGTGACTCTGTACAGTTACACAGTGAGTGAACCTTACCCTGAATAAACAGTGACTCTGTACAGTGACACAGTGAGTGATCCTCACCCTGAATAAACACTGACTCTGTACAGTGACACAGTGAGTGATCCTTACCCTGAATAAACAGTGACACAGTGAGTGATCCTTTCCCTGAATAAACACTGACTCTGTACAGTGACACAGTGAGTGATCCTTACCCTGAATAAACACTGACTCTGTACAGTGACACAGAGAGTGATCCTTACCCAGAATAAACAGTGACTCTGTACAGTGACACAGTGAGTGATCCTTACTCTGAATAAACATTAACTCTGTACAGTGACACAGTGAGTGATCCTTTCCCTGAATAAACACTGACTCTGTACAGTGACACAGTGAGTGATCCTTTCCCTGAATAAACAGTGACTTTGTACAGTGACACAGTGAGTGATCCTTACCCTGAATGAACACTGACTCTGTACAGTGACACAGTGAGTGATCCTTACCCTGAATAAACACTGATTCTGAACAGTGACACAGTGAGTGATCCTTACCCTGAATAAACACTGACTCTGTACAGTGACACAGTAAGTGATCCTCACCCTGAATTAACAGTGACTCTGTACAGTGACACAGTGATTGATCCTTACCCTGAATAAACACTGACTCTGTACACTGACACAGTGAGTGATCTTTACCCTGAATAAACAGTGACTCTGTACAGCGACACAGTGAGTGATCCTTACCCTGAATAAACAGTGACTCTGTACAGTGACACAGTGAGTGATCCTTACCCTGAATAACCAGTGACTCTGTACAGCGACACAGTGAGTGATCCTTACCCTGAATAAACAGTGACTCTGTACAGTGACACAGTGTGTGATCCTTACCCTGAATAAACAGTAACTCTGTACAGTGACACCGTGAGTGATCCTTACCCTGAATAAACACTGACTCTGTACAGCGACACAGTGAGTGATCCTTACCCTGAATAAACAGTGACTCTGTACAGTGACACAGTGAGTGATCCTTACCCTGAATAAATACTGACTCTGTACAGTGACACAGTGAGTGATCCTTACCCTGAATAAACACTGACTGTGTACAGGGACACAGTGAGTGATCCTGACCCTGAGTAAACAGTGACACAGTGTGTGATCCTTTCCCTGAATAAACACTGACTCTGTACAGTGACACAGTGAGTGATCCTTACACTGAATAAACAGTGACACTGTACAATGACACAGTGAGTGATCCTTACCCAGAATAAACAGTGACACAGTGAGTGATCCTTTCCCTGAATAAACACTGAATCTGTACAGTGACAGAGTGAGTGACCCTTACCCTGAATAAACACTGACTCTGTACAGTGACACAGTGAGTGAACCTTACCCTGAATAAACACTGACTCTGTACAGTTACACAGTGAGTGACCCTCACCCTGTATAAACAGTGACTCTGTACAGTTACACAGTGAGTGAACCTTACCCTGAATAAACAGTGACTCTGTACAGTGACACAGTGAGTGATCCTTACCCTGAATAAACACTGACTCTGTACAGTGACACAGTGAGTGATCCTTACCCTGAATAAACAGTGACACAGTGAGTGATCCTTTCCCTGAATAAACACTGACTCTGTACAGTGACACAGTGAGTGATCCTTACACTGAATAAACAGTGACACTGTACAGTGACACAGAGAGTGATCCTTTCCCTGAATAAACACTGACTCTGTACAGTGACACAGTGAGTGACCCTTCCCCTGAATAAACACTGACTCTGTACAGTGACACAGTGTGTGATCCTTACCCTGAATAAACAGTAACTCTGTACAGTGACACCGTGAGTGATCCTTTCCCTGAATAAACACTGACTCTGTACAGTGACACAGTGAGTGATCCTTACCCTGAATAAACACTGACTCTGTACAGTGACACAGTGAGTGATCCTTCCCCTGAATAAACACTGACTGTGTACAGTGACACAGTGAGTGATCCTGACCCTGAGTAAACAGTGACACAGTGTGTGATCCTTTCCCTGAATAAACACTGACTCTGTACAGTGACACAGTGAGTGATCCTTACACTGAATAAACAGTGACACTGTACAATGACACAGTGAGTGATCCTTACCCTGAATAAACAGTGACACAGTGAGTGATCCTTTCCCTGAATAAACACTGACTCTGTACAGTGACAGAGTGAGTGACCCTTACCCTGAATAAACACTGACTCTGTACAGTGACACAGTGAGTGAACCTTACCCTGAAAAAACAGTGACTCTGTACAGTGACACAGTGAGTGACCCTCACCCTGTATAAACAGTGACTCTGTACAGTTACACAGTGAGTGAACCTTACCCTGAATAAACAGTGACTCTGTACAGTGACACAGTGAGTGATCCTTACCCTGAATAAACACTGACTCTGTACAGTGACACAGTGAGTGATCCTTACCCTGAATAAACAGTGACACAGTGAGTGATCCTTTCCCTGAATAAACACTGACTCTGTACAGTGACACAGTGAGTGATCCTTACCCTGAATAAACACTGACTCTGTACAGTGACACAGTGAGTGACCCTTACCCTGAATAAACACTGACTCTGTACAGTGACACAGTGAAAGATCCTTACCTTGAATAAACAGTGACTCTGTACAGTGACACAGTGAGTGATCCTTACCCTGAATAAACAGTGACACAGTGAGTGATCCTTTCCCTGAATAAACACTGACTCTGTACAGTGACAGAGTGAGTGACCCTTACCCTGAATAAACACTGACTCTGTACAGTGACACAGTGAGTGAACCTTACCCTGAAAAAACAGTGACTCTGTACAGTGACACAGTGAGTGACCCTCACCCTGTATAAACAGTGACTCTGTACAGTTACACAGTGAGTGAACCTTACCCTGAATAAACAGTGACTCTGTACAGTGACACAGTGAGTGATCCTTACCCTGAATAAACACTGACTCTGTACAGTGACACAGTGAGTGATCCTTACCCTGAATAAACAGTGACACAGTGAGTGATCCTTTCCCTGAATAAACACTGACTCTGTACAGTGACACAGTGAGTGATCCTTACCCTGAATAAACACTGACTCTGTACAGTGACACAGTGAGTGACCCTTACCCTGAATAAACACTGACTCTGTACAGTGACACAGTGAAAGATCCTTACCCTGAATAAACAGTGACTCTGTACAGTGACACAGTGAGTGATCCTTACCCTGAATAAACAGTGACTCTGTACAGTGACACAGTGAGTGATCCTTACCCTGAATAAACAGTGACTCTGTACAGTGACACAATGAGTGATCCGTACCCCGAAAAGACACTGACTCTGTACAGTGACACAGTGAGTGACCCTTACCCTGAATAAACACTGACTCTGTACAGTTACACAGTGAGTGACCCTCACCCTGAATAAACAGTTACTGTGTACAGTCACACAGTGAGTGAACCTTACCCTGAATAGACAGTGACTCTGTACAGTGACACAGTGAGAGATCCTTACCCTGAAGAAACACAGACTGTGTACAGTGACCCAGTAAGTGATCCTTACCCTGAGTAAACAGTGACACAGTGTGTGATCCGTTCCCTGAATAAACACTGACTCTGTACAGTGACACAGTGAGTGATCCTTACACTGAATAAACAGTGACACTGTACAGTGACACAGAGAGTGATCCTTTCCCTGAATAAACACTGACTCTGTACAGTGACACAGTGAGTGACCCTTACCCTGAATAAACACTGACTCTGTACAGTGACACAGTGAGTGAACCTTACCCTGAATAAACAGTGCCTCTGTACAGTTACACAGTGAGTGACCCTCACCCTGTATAAACAGTGACTCTGTACAGTTACACAGTGAGTGAACCTTACCCTGAATAAACAGTGACTCTGTACAGTGACACAGTGAGTGATCCTTACCCTGAATAAACACTGACTCTGTACAGTGACACAGTGAGTGATCCTTACCCTGAATAAACACTGACTCTGTACAGTGACACAGTGAGTGATCCTTACCCTGAATAAACAGTGACACAGTGAGTGATCCTTTCCCTGAATAAACACTGACTCTGTACAGTGACACAGTGAGTGATCCTTACCCTGAATAAACACTGACTCTGTACAGTGACACAGTGAGTGACCCTTACCCTGAATAAACACTGACTCTGTACAGTGACACAGTGAAAGATCCTTACCTTGAATAAACAGTGACTCTGTACAGTGACACAGTGAGTGATCCTTACCCTGAATAAACAGTGACACAGTGAGTGATCCTTTCCCTGAATAAACACTGACTCTGTACAGTGACAGAGTGAGTGACCCTTACCCTGAATAAACACTGACTCTGTACAGTGACACAGTGAGTGAACCTTACCCTGAAAAAACAGTGACTCTGTACAGTGACACAGTGAGTGACCCTCACCCTGTATAAACAGTGACTCTGTACAGTTACACAGTGAGTGAACCTTACCCTGAATAAACAGTGACTCTGTACAGTGACACAGTGAGTGATCCTTACCCTGAATAAACACTGACTCTGTACAGTGACACAGTGAGTGATCCTTACCCTGAATAAACAGTGACACAGTGAGTGATCCTTTCCCTGAATAAACACTGACTCTGTACAGTGACACAGTGAGTGATCCTTACCCTGAATAAACACTGACTCTGTACAGTGACACAGTGAGTGATCCTTACACTGAATAAACAGTGACACTGTACAGTGACACAGAGAGTGATCCTTTCCCTGAATAAACACTGACTCTGTACAGTGACACAGTGAGTGACCCTTACCCTGAATAAACACTGACTCTGTACAGTGACACAGTGAGTGAACCTTACCCTGAATAAACAGTGCCTCTGTACAGTTACACAGTGAGTGACCCTCACCCTGTATAAACAGTGACTCTGTACAGTTACACAGTGAGTGAACCTTACCCTGAATAAACAGTGACTCTGTACAGTGACACAGTGAGTGATCCTTACCCTGAATAAACACTGACTCTGTACAGTGACAAAGTGAGTGAACCTTACCCTGAATAAACAGTGACTCTGTACAGTTACACAGTGAGTGACCCTCATCCTGTATAAACAGTGACTCTGTACAGTTACACAGTGAGCGAACCTTACCCTGAATAAACACTGACTCTGTACACTGACACAGTGAGTGATCCTTAGCCTGAATAAACAGTGACTCTGTACAGTGACACAGTGAGTGATCCTTACTCTGAATAAACATTGACTCTGTACAGTGACACAGTGAGTGATCCTTTCCCTGAATAAACACTGACTCTGTACAGTGACACAGTGAGTGATCCTTTCCCTGAATAAACAGTGACTTTGTACAGTGACACAGTGAGTGATCCTTACACTGAATAACCACTGATTCTGAACAGTGACACAGTGAGTGATCCTTACCCTGAATAAACACTGACTCTGTACAGTGACACAGTAAGTGATCCTCACCCTGAATAAACAGTGACTCTGTACAGTGACACAGAGAGTGATCCTTACCCTGAATAACCAGTGACTCTGTACAGTGACACAGTGAGTGATCCTTACCCTGACTAAGCAGAGAGTCTGTACACTGACACAGTGAGTGATCCTTACCTTGAATAAACAGTGACTCTGTACAGCGACACAGTGAGTGATCCTTACCCTGAATAAACAGTGACTCTGTACAGTGACACAGTGTGTGATCCGTACCCTGAATAAACAGTGACTCTGTACAGTGACACAGTGAGTGATCCTTACCCTGAATAAACACTGACTCTGTACAGCAACACAGTGAGTGATCCTTACCCTGAATAAACAGTGACTCTGTACAGTGACACAGTGAGTGATCCTTACCCTGAATAAACACTGACTCTGTACAGTGACACAGTGAGTGATCCTTACCCTGAATAAACAGTGACTCTGTACAGTGACACAGTGAGTGATCCTTACCCTGAAAAAACAGTGACTCTGTACAGTGACACAGTGAGTGACAATTACCCTGAATAAACAGTGACTCTGTACAGTGAAACAGTGAGTGACACTTACCCTGAATAAAAAGTGACTGTGTACAGTGACACAGTGAGTGATCCTTACCCTGAATAAACAGTGACTCTGTACAGTGACACAGTGAGTGACCCTTACCCTGAACAAACAGTGACTCTGTACATTGACACTGTGAGTGATCCTTACCCTGAATAAACAGTGACACAGTGAGTGATCCTTACCCTGAATAAACAGTGACTCTGTACAGTGACACAGTGAGTGATCCTTACCCTGAATAAACACTGACTCTGTAGAGTGACACAGTGAGTGATCCTTACACTGAATAAACAGTGACACTGTACAGTGACACAGAGAGTGATCCTTACCCTGAATAAACAGTGACACTGTACAGTGACACAGTGAGTGATCCTTACCCTGAATAAACACTGACTCTGTAGAGTGACACAGTGAGTGATCCTTACACTGAATAAACAGTGACACTGTACAGTGACACAGAGAGTGATCCTTACCCTGAATAAACAGTGACACTGTACAGTGACACAGTGAGTGATCCTTACCCTGAATAAACACTGACTCTGTACAGTGACACAGTGAGTGATCCTTACCCTGAATAACCAGTGACTCTGTACAGTGACACAGTGAGTGATCCTTACCATGAATAAACACTGACTCTGTACAGAGACACAGTGAGTGATCCTTACCCTGAATAAACAGTGACTCTGTACAGTGACACAGTGAGTGATACTTACCCTGAATAAACAGTGACTCTGTACAGTGACACAGTGAGTGACCCTTACCCTGAATAAACAGTGACTCTGTACAGTGACACAATGAGTGATCCGTACCCCGAAAAGACACTGACTCTGTACAGTGACACAGTGAGTGACCCTTACCCTGAATAAACACTGACTCTGTACAGTGACACAGTGAGTGACCCTTACCCTGAATAAACAGTGACTGTGTACAGTTACACAGTGAGTGAACCTTACTCTGAATAGACAGTGACTCTGTACAGTGACACAGTGAGTGATCCTTACCCTGAATAAACACTGACTGTGTACAGTAACACAGTAAGTGATCCTTACCCTGAGTAAACAGTGACACAGTGAGTGATCCTTACCCGGAATAAACAGTGACTCTGTACAGTGACACAGTGAGTGATCCTTACCCTGAATAAACAGTGACTCTGTACAGTGACAGTGAGTGATCCTTACCCTGAATAAACAGTGACACAGTGAGTGATCCTTTCCCTGAATAAACACTGACTCTGTACAGTGACACAATGAGTGATCCGTAGCCCGAAAAGACACTGACTCTGTACAGTGACACAGTGAGTGACCCTTACCCTGAATAAACACTGACTGTGTACAGTTACACAGTGAGTGATCCTTACTCTGAATAAACATTGACTCTGTACAGTGACACAGTGAGTGATCCTTTCCCTGAATAAACACTGACTCTGCACAGTGACACAGTGAGTGATCCTTTCCCTGAATAAACAGTGACTTTGTACAGTGACACAGTGAGTGATCCTTACCCTGAATAAACACTGATTCTGAACAGTGACACAGTGAGTGATCCTTACCCTGAATAAACACTGACTCTGTACAGTGACACAGTAAGTGATCCTCACCCTGAATAAACAGTGACTCTGTACAGTGACACAGTGAGTGATCCTTACCCTGAATAAACAGTGACTCCGTACACTGACACAGTGAGTGATCCTTACCTTGAATAAACAGTGAATCTGTACAGCGACACAGTGAGTGATCCTTACCCTGAATAAACAGTGACTCTGTACAGTGACACAGTGTGTGATCCGTACCCTGAATAAAAAGTGACTCTGTACAGTGACACAGCGAGTAATCCTTACCCTGAATAAACACTGACTCTGTACAGCGACACAGTGAGTGATCCTTACCCTGAATAAACAGTGACGCTGTACAGTGACACAGTGAGTGATCCTTACCCTGAATAAACACTGACTCTGTACAGTGACACAGTGAGTGATCCTTACCCTGAATAAACAGTGACTCTGTACAGTGACACAGTGAGTGATCCTTACCCTGAAAAAACAGTGACTCTGTACAGTGACACAGTGAGTGACAATTACCCTGAATAAACAGTGACTCTGTACAGTGAAACAGTGAGTGACACTTACCCTGAATAAAAAGTGACTCTGTACAGTGACACAGTGAGTGATCCTTACCCTGAATAAACACTGACTCTGTACAGTGACACAGTGAGTGATCCTTACCCTGAATAAACAGTGACTCTGTACAGTGACACAGTGAGTGATCCTTACCCTGAATAAACAGTGACTCTGTACAGTGACACAGTGAGTGACCCTTACCCTGAACAAACAGTGACTCTGTACAGTGACACAGTGAGTGACCCTTACCCTGAATAAACAGTGACTCTGTACATTGACACTGTGAGTGATCCTTACCCTGAATAAACACTGACTCGGTACAGTGACACAGTGAGTGATCCTTACCCTGAATAAACACTGACTCTGTACAGTGACACAGTGAGTGATCCTTACCCTGAATAAACACTGACTCTGTACAGTGACACAGTGAGTGATCCTTACCCTGAATAAACACTGACTGTGTACAGTGACACAGTGAGTGATCCTGACCCTGAGTAAACAGTGACACAGTGTGTGATCCTTTCCCTGAATAAACACTGACTCTGTACAGTGACACAGTGAGTGATCCTTACACTGAATAAACAGTGACACTGTACAATGACACAGTGAGTGATCCTTACCCTGAATAAACAGTGACACAGTGAGTGATCCTTTCCCTGAATAAACACTGACTCTGTACAGTGACAGAGTGAGTGACCCTTACCCTGAATAAACACTGACTCTGTACAGTGACACAGTGAGTGAACCTTACCCTGAAAAAACAGTGACTCTGTACAGTGACACAGTGAGTGACCCTCACCCTGTATAAACAGTGACTCTGTACAGTTACACAGTGAGTGAACCTTACCCTGAATAAACAGTGACTCTGTACAGTGACACAGTGAGTGATCCTTACCCTGAATAAACACTGACTCTGTACAGTGACACAGTGAGTGATCCTTACCCTGAATAAACAGTGACACAGTGAGTGATCCTTTCCCTGAATAAACACTGACTCTGTACAGTGACACAGTGAGTGATCCTTACCCTGAATAAACACTGACTCTGTACAGTGACACAGTGAGTGACCCTTACCCTGAATAAACACAGACTCTGTACAGTGACACAGTGAAAGATCCTTACCCTGAATAAACAGTGACTCTGTACAGTGACACAGTGAGTGATCCTTACCCTGAATAAACAGTGACTCTGTACAGTGACACAATGAGTGATCCTTACCCTGAATAACCAGTGACTCTGTACAGTGACACAATGAGTGATCCTTACCATGAATAAACACTGACTCTGTACAGAGACACAGTGAGTGATCCTTACCCTGAATAAACAGTGACTCTGTACAGTGACACAGTGAGTGATACTTACCCTGAATAAACAGTGACTCTGTACAGTGACACAGTGAGTGATCCTTACCCTGAATAAACAGTGACTCTGTACAGTGACACAATGAGTGATCCGTACCCCGAAAAGACACTGACTCTGTACAGTGACACATTGAGTGACCCTTACCCTGAATAAACACTGACTCTGTACAGTGACACAGTGAGTGACCCTTACCCTGAATAAACAGTGACTCTGTACAGTTACACAGTGAGTGACCCTCACCCTGAATAAACAGTTACTGTGTACAGTCACACAGTGAGTGAACCTTAGCCTGAATAGACAGTGACTCTGTACAGTGACACAGTGAGAGATCCTTTCCCTGAAGAAACACTGACTGTGTACAGTGACCCAGTAAGTGATCCTTACCCTGAGTAAACAGTGACACAGTGTGTGATCCGTTCCCAGAATAAACACTGACTCTGTACAGTGACACAGTGAGTGATCCTTACACTGAATAAACAGTGACACTGCACAGTGACACAGAGAGTGATCCTTTCCCTGAATAAACACTGACTCTGTACAGTGACACAGTGAGTGACCCTTACCCTGAATAAACACTGACTCTGTACAGTGACACAGTGAGTGAACCTTACCCTGAATAAACAGTGCCTCTGTACAGTTACACAGTGAGTGACCCTCACCCTGTATAAACAGTGACTCTGTACAGTTACACAGTGAGTGAACCTTACCCTGAATAAACAGTGACTCTGTACAGTGACACAGTGAGTGATCCTTACCCTGAATAAACACTGACTCTGTACAGTGACAAAGTGAGTGAACCTTACCCTGAATAAACAGTGACTCTGTACAGTTACACAGTGAGTGACCCTCATCCTGTATAAACAGTGACTCTGTACAGTTACACAGTGAGCGAACCTTACCCTGAATAAACACTGACTCTGTACACTGACACAGTGAGTGATCCTTAGCCTGAATAAACAGTGACTCTGTACAGTGACACAGTGAGTGATCCTTACTCTGAATAAACATTGACTCTGTACAGTGACACAGTGAGTGATCCTTTCCCTGAATAAACACTGACTCTGTACAGTGACACAGTGAGTGATCCTTTCCCTGAATAAACAGTGACTTTGTACAGTGACACAGTGAGTGATCCTTACACTGAATAACCACTGATTCTGAACAGTGACACAGTGAGTGATCCTTACCCTGAATAAACACTGACTCTGTACAGTGACACAGTAAGTGATCCTCACCCTGAATAAACAGTGACTCTGTACAGTGACACAGAGAGTGATCCTTACCCTGAATAACCAGTGACTCTGTACAGTGACACAGTGAGTGATCCTTACCCTGAATAAGCAGAGAGTCTGTACACTGACACAGTGAGTGATCCTTACCTTGAATAAACAGTGACTCTGTACAGCGACACAGTGAGTGATCCTTACCCTGAATAAACAGTGACTCTGTACAGTGACACAGTGTGTGATCCGTACCCTGAATAAACAGTGACTCTGTACAGTGACACAGTGAGTGATCCTTACCCTGAATAAACACTGACTCTGTACAGCAACACAGTGAGTGATCCTTACCCTGAATAAACACTGACTCTGTACAGTGACACAGTGAGTGATCCTTACCCTGAATAAACACTGACTCTGTACAGTGACACAGTGAGTGATCCTTACCCTGAATAAACAGTGACTCTGTACAATGACACAGTGAGTGATCCTTACCCTGAAAAAACAGTGACTCTGTACAGTGACACAGTGAGTGACAATTACCCTGAATAAACAGTGACTCTGTACAGTGAAACAGTGAGTGACACTTATCCTGAATAAAAAGTGACTGTGTACAGTGACACAGTGAGTGATCCTTACCCTGAATAAACAGTGACTCTGTACAGTGACACAGTGAGTGACCCTTACCCTGAACAAACAGTGACTCTGTACAGTGACACAGTGAGTGATCCTTACCCTGAATAAACAGTGACACTGTACAGTGACACAGTGAGTGATCCTTACCCTGAATAAACACTGACTCTGTACAGTGACACAGTGAGTGAACCTCACCCTGAATAAACAGTGACTCTGTACAGTGACACAGTGAGTGATCCTTACCCTGAATAAACAGTGACTCTGTACAGTGACACAGTGAGTGACCCTTACCCTGAATAAACACTGAGTCTGAACAGTGACACAGTGAGTGATCCTTACCCTGAATAAACACTGACTCTGTACAGTGACACAGTGAGTGATCCTTACTCTGAATAAACAGTGACTCTGTAGAGTGACACAGTGAGTGATCCTTACACTGAATAAACAGTGACTCTGTACAGTGACACAGAGAGTGATCCTTACCCTGAATAAACAGTGACACTGTACAGTGACACAGTGAGTGATCCTTACCCTGAATAAACTGTGACACAGTGAGTGATCCTTACCCTGAATAACCAGTGACTCTGTACAGTGACACAGTGAGTGATCCTGACCATGAATAAACTGTCTCTGTACAGTGACACAGTGAGTGATCCTTACCCTGAATAAACAGTGACTCTGTACAGTTACACAGTGAGTGATCCTTACCCTGAATAAACAGTGACACTGTACAGTGACACAGTGAGTGATCCTTACACTGAATAAACAGTGACACAGTGAGTGATCATTTCCCTGAATAAACACTGACTCTGTACAGTGACACAGTGAGTGACCCTTACCCTGAATAAACACTGACTCTGTACAGTGACACAGTGAGTGATCCTTACCCTGAATAAACAGTGACTCTGTACAGTGACACAATGAGTGATCCTTACCCCGAATAAACACTGACTCTGTACAGTGACACAGTGAGTGATCCTTACCCTGAATAACCAGTGACTCTGTACAGTGACACAGTGAGTGATCCTTACCATGAATAAACACTGACTCTGTACAGAGACACAGTGAGTGATCCTTACCCTGAATAAACAGTGACTCTGTACAGTGACACAGTGAGTGATACTTACCCTGAATAAACAGTGACTCTGTACAGTGACACAGTGAGTGATCCTTACCCTGAATAAACACTGACTCTGTAGAGTGACACAGTGAGTGATCCTCACACTGAATAAACAGTGACACTGTACAGTGACACAGAGAGTGATCCTTACCTTGAATAAACAGTGACTCTGTACAGCGACACAGTGAGTGATCCTTACCCTGAATAAACAGTGACTCTGTACAGTGACACAGTGTGTGATCCGTACCCTGAATAAACAGTGACTCTGTACAGTGACACAGTGAGTGATCCTTACCCTGAATAAACACTGACTCTGTACAGCGACACAGTGACTGATCCTTACCCTGAATAAACAGTGACTCTGTACAGTGACACAGTGAGTGATCCTTACCCTGAATAAACACTGACTCTGTACAGTGACACAGTGAGTGATCCTTACCCTGAATAAACAGTGACTCTGTACAGTGACACAGTGAGTGATCCTTACCCTGAAAAAACAGTGACTCTGTACAGTGACACAGTGAGTGACAATTACTCTGAATAAACAGTGACTCTGTACAGTGAAACAGTGAGTGACACTTACCCTGAATAAAAAGTGACTCTGTACAGTGACACAGTGAGCGATCCTTACCCTGAATAAACAGTGACTCTGTACAGTGACACAGTGAGTGACCCTTAACCTGAACAAACAGTGACTCTGTACATTGACACTGTGAGTGATCCTTACCCTGAATAAACACTGACTCTGTAGAGTGACACAGTGAGTGATCCTTACACTGAATAAACAGTGACACTGTACAGTGACACAGAGAGTGATCCTTACCCTGAATAAACAGTGACACTGTACAGTGACACAGTGAGTGATCCTTACCCTGAATAAACAGTGACACAGTGAGTGACCCTTACCCTGAATAAACACTGACTCTGTACACAGACACAATGAGTGATCCTTACCCCGAATAAACACTGACTCTGTACAGTGACACAGTGAGTGATCCTTACCCTGAATAACCAGTGACTCTGTACAGTGACACAGTGAGTGATCCTTACCATGAATAAACACTGACTCTGTACAGTGAAACAGTGAGTGACACTTACCCTGAATAAAAAGTGACTCTGTACAGTGACACAGTGAGTGATCCTTACCCTGAACAAACAGTGACACTGTACAGTGACACAGTGAGTGATCCTTACCCTGAATAAACAGTGACACAGTGAGTGATCATTTCCCTGAATAAACACTGACTCTGTACAATGACACAGTGAGTGACCCTTACCCTGAATAAACACTGACTCTGTACAGTGACACAGTGAGTGATCCTTACCCTGAATAAACAGTGACTCTGTACAGTGACACAATGAGTGATCCTTACCCCGAATAAACACTGACTCTGTACAGTGACACAGTGAGTGATCCTTACCCTGAATAACCAGTGACTCTGTACAGTGACACAGTGAGTGACCCTTACCCTGAATAAACAGTGACTGTGTACAGTTACACAGTGAGTGAACCTTACCCTGAATAGACAGTGACTCTGTACAGTGACACAGTGAGTGATCCTTACCCTGAATAAACACTGACTGTGTACAGTGACACAGTAAGTGATCCTTACCCTGAGTAAACAGTGACACAGTGAGTGATCCTTACCCTGAATAAACAGTGACTCTGTACAGTGACACAGTGAGTGATCCTTACCCTGAATAAACAGTGACTCTGTACAGTGACAGTGAGTGATCCTTACCCTGAATAAACAGTGACACAGTGAGTGATCCTTTCCCTGAATAAACACTGACTCTGTACAGTGACACAATGAGTGATCCGTACCCTGAAAAGACACTGCCTCTGTACAGTGACACAGTGAGTGACCCTTACCCAGAATAAACACTGACTCTGTACAGTGACACAGTGAGTGACCCTTACCCTGAATAAGCAGTGACTGTGTACAGTTACACAGTGAGTGATCCTTTCCCTGAATAAACACTGACTCTGTACAGTGACACAGTGAGTGATCCTTTCCCTGAATAAACAGTGACTTTGTACAGTGACACAGTGAGTGATCCTTACCCTGAATAAACACTGATTCTGAACAGTGACACAGTGAGTGATCCTTACCCTGAATAAACACTGACTCTGTACAGTGACACAGTAAGTGATCCTCACCCTGAATAAACAATGACTCTGTACAGTGACACAGTGAGTGATCCTTACCCTGAATAACCAGTGACTCCGTACACTGACACAGTGAGTGATCCTTACCTTGAATAAACAGTGACTCTGTACAGCGACACAGTGAGTGATCCTTACCCTGAATAAACAGTGACTCTGTACAGTGACACAGTGTGTGATCCGTACCCTGAATAAAAAGTGACTCTGTACAGTGACACAGCGAGTGATCCTTACCCTGAATAAACAGTGACACTGTACAGTGACACAGAGAGTGATCCTCACCCTGAATAAACAGTGACACTGTACAGTGACACAGTGAGTGATCCTTGCCCTGAATAAACAGTGACACAGTGAGTGATCCTTGCCCTGAATAAACACTGACTCTGTACAGTGACACAGTGAGTGACCCTTACCCTGAATAAACACTGACTCTGTACAGTGACACAGTGAGTGATCCTTACCCTGAATAACCAGTGACGCTGTACAGTGACACAGTGAGTGATCCTTACCATGAATAAACACTGACTCTGTACAGTGACACAGTGAGTGATCCTTACCTTGAATAAACAGTGACTCTGTACAGTTACACAGTGAGTGATCCTTACCCTGAATAAACAGTGACTCTGTACAGTGACACAGTGAGTGACACTTACCCTGAATAAACACTGACTCTGTACAGTGACACAGTGAGTGATCCTTACCCTGAATAAACACTGACTCTGTACAGTGAAACAGTGAGTGACACTTACCCTGAATAAAAAGTGACTCTGTACAGTGACACAGTGAGTGATCCTTACCCTGAATAAACAGTGACTCTGTACAGTGACACAGTGAGTGATCCTTACCCTGAATAAACACTGACTCTGTACAGTGACACAGTGAGTGATCCTTACCCTGAATAAACACTGACTCTGTACAGTGACACAGTGAATGATCCTTACCCTGAATAAAAAGTGACTCTGTACAGTGACACAGTGAGTGATCCTTACACTGAATAAACAGTGACACTGTACAGTGACACAGAGAGTGATCCTTACCCTGAATAAACAGTGACACAGTGAGTGATCCTTTCCCTGAATAAACACTGACTCTGTACAGTGACACAGTGAGTGATCCTTACCCTGAATAAACAGTGACTCTGTACAGTGACACAGTGTGTGATCCGTACCCTGAATAAACAGTGACTCTGTACAGTGACACAGTGAGTGATCCTTACCCTGAATAAACACTGACTCTGTACAGCGACACAGTGACTGATCCTTACCCTGAATAAACAGTGACTCTGTACAGTGACACAGTGAGTGATCCTTACCCTGAATAAACACTGACTCTGTACAGTGACACAGTGAGTGATCCTTACCCTGAATAAACAGTGACTCTGTACAGTGACACAGTGAGTGATCCTTACCCTGAAAAAACAGTGACTCTGTACAGTGACACAGTGAGTGACAATTACTCTGAATAAACAGTGACTCTGTACAGTGAAACAGTGAGTGATCCTTACCCTGAATAAACACTGACTCTGTACAGTGAAACAGTGAGTGACACTTACCCTGAATAAAAAGTGACTCTGTACAGTGAAACAGTGAGTGACACTTACCCTGAATAAAAAGTGACTCTGTACAGTGACACAGTGAGTGATCCTTACCCTGAATAAACAGTGACTCTGTACAGTGACACAGTGAGTGACCCTTAACCTGAACAAACAGTGACTCTGTACATTGACACTGTGAGTGATCCTTACCCTGAATAAACACTGACTCTGTAGAGTGACACAGTGAGTGATCCTTACACTGAATAAACAGTGACACTGTACAGTGACACAGAGAGTGATCCTTACCCTGAATAAACAGTGACACTGTACAGTGACACAGTGAGTGATCCTTACCCTGAATAAACAGTGACACAGTGAGTGACCCTTACCCTGAATAAACACTGACTCTGTACACAGACACAATGAGTGATCCTTACCCCGAATAAACACTGACTCTGTACAGTGACACAGTGAGTGATCCTTACCCTGAATAACCAGTGACTCTGTACAGTGACACAGTGAGTGATCCTTACCATGAATAAACACTGACTCTGTACAGTGAAACAGTGAGTGACACTTACCCTGAATAAAAAGTGACTCTGTACAGTGACACAGTGAGTGATCCTTACCCTGAACAAACAGTGACACTGTACAGTGACACAGTGAGTGATCCTTACCCTGAATAAACAGTGACACAGTGAGTGATCATTTCCCTGAATAAACACTGACTCTGTACAATGACACAGTGAGTGACCCTTACCCTGAATAAACACTGACTCTGTACAGTGACACAGTGAGTGATCCTTACCCTGAATAAACAGTGACTCTGTACAGTGACACAATGAGTGATCCTTACCCCGAATAAACACTGACTCTGTACAGTGACACAGTGAGTGATCCTTACCCTGAATAACCAGTGACTCTGTACAGTGACACAGTGAGTGACCCTTACCCTGAATAAACAGTGACTGTGTACAGTTACACAGTGAGTGAACCTTACCCTGAATAGACAGTGACTCTGTACAGTGACACAGTGAGTGATCCTTACCCTGAATAAACACTGACTGTGTACAGTGACACAGTAAGTGATCCTTACCCTGAGTAAACAGTGACACAGTGAGTGATCCTTACCCTGAATAAACAGTGACTCTGTACAGTGACACAGTGAGTGATCCTTACCCTGAATAAACAGTGACTCTGTACAGTGACAGTGAGTGATCCTTACCCTGAATAAACAGTGACACAGTGAGTGATCCTTTCCCTGAATAAACACTGACTCTGTACAGTGACACAATGAGTGATCCGTACCCTGAAAAGACACTGCCTCTGTACAGTGACACAGTGAGTGACCCTTACCCAGAATAAACACTGACTCTGTACAGTGACACAGTGAGTGACCCTTACCCTGAATAAGCAGTGACTGTGTACAGTTACACAGTGAGTGATCCTTTCCCTGAATAAACACTGACTCTGTACAGTGACACAGTGAGTGATCCTTTCCCTGAATAAACAGTGACTTTGTACAGTGACACAGTGAGTGATCCTTACCCTGAATAAACACTGATTCTGAACAGTGACACAGTGAGTGATCCTTACCCTGAATAAACACTGACTCTGTACAGTGACACAGTAAGTGATCCTCACCCTGAATAAACAATGACTCTGTACAGTGACACAGTGAGTGATCCTTACCCTGAATAACCAGTGACTCCGTACACTGACACAGTGAGTGATCCTTACCTTGAATAAACAGTGACTCTGTACAGCGACACAGTGAGTGATCCTTACCCTGAATAAACAGTGACTCTGTACAGTGACACAGTGTGTGATCCGTACCCTGAATAAAAAGTGACTCTGTACAGTGACACAGCGAGTGATCCTTACCCTGAATAAACAGTGACACTGTACAGTGACACAGAGAGTGATCCTCACCCTGAATAAACAGTGACACTGTACAGTGACACAGTGAGTGATCCTTGCCCTGAATAAACAGTGACACAGTGAGTGATCCTTGCCCTGAATAAACACTGACTCTGTACAGTGACACAGTGAGTGACCCTTACCCTGAATAAACACTGACTCTGTACAGTGACACAATGAGTGATCCTTACCCCGAATAAACACTGACTCTGTACAGTGACACAGTGAGTGATCCTTACCCTGAATAACCAGTGACGCTGTACAGTGACACAGTGAGTGATCCTTACCATGAATAAACACTGACTCTGTACAGTGACACAGTGAGTGATCCTTACCTTGAATAAACAGTGACTCTGTACAGTTACACAGTGAGTGATCCTTACCCTGAATAAACAGTGACTCTGTACAGTGACACAGTGAGTGACACTTACCCTGAATAAACACTGACTCTGTACAGTGACACAGTGAGTGATCCTTACCCTGAATAAACACTGACTCTGTACAGTGAAACAGTGAGTGACACTTACCCTGAATAAAAAGTGACTCTGTACAGTGACACAGTGAGTGATCCTTACCCTGAATAAACAGTGACTCTGTACAGTGACACAGTGAGTGATCCTTACCCTGAATAAACACTGACTCTGTACAGTGACACAGTGAGTGATCCTTACCCTGAATAAACACTGACTCTGTACAGTGACACAGTGAATGATCCTTACCCTGAATAAAAAGTGACTCTGTACAGTGACACAGTGAGTGATCCTTACCCTGAATAAACAGTGACACTGTACAGTGACACAGTGAGTGATCCTTACACTGAATAAACAGTGACACTGTACAGTGACACAGAGAGTGATCCTTACCCTGAATAAACAGTGACACAGTGAGTGATCCTTTCCCTGAATAAACACTGACTCTGTACAGTGACACAGTGAGAGATCCTTACCCTGAATAAACAGTGACTCTGTACAGTGACACAGTGAGTGATCCTTACCCTGAATAAACAGTGACTCTGTACAGTGACAGTGAGTGATCCTTACCCTGAATAAACAGTGACTCTGTACAGTGACACAGTGAGTGATCCTTACCCTGAATAAACAGTGACTCTGTACAGTGACAGTGAGTGATCCTTACCCTGAATAAACAGTGACACAGTGAGTGATCCTTTCCCTGAATAAACACTGACTCTGTACAGTGACACAGTGAGTGACCCTTACCCTGAATAAGCAGTGACTGTGTACAGTTACACAGTGAGTGATCCTTTCCCTGAATAAACACTGACTCTGTACAGTGACACAGTGAGTGATCCTTTCCCTGAATAAACAGTGACTTTGTACAGTGACACAGTGAGTGATCCTTACCCTGAATAAACACTGATTCTGAACAGTGACACAGTGAGTGATCCTTACCCTGAATAAACACTGACTCTGTACAGTGACACAGTAAGTGATCCTCACCCTGAATAAACAATGACTCTGTACAGTGACACAGTGAGTGATCCTTACCCTGAATAACCAGTGACTCCGTACACTGACACAGTGAGTGATCCTTACCTTGAATAAACAGTGACTCTGTACAGCGACACAGTGAGTGATCCTTACCCTGAATAAACAGTGACTCTGTACAGTGACACAGTGTGTGATCCGTACCCTGAATAAAAAGTGACTCTGTACAGTGACACAGCGAGTGATCCTTACCCTGAATAAACAGTGACACTGTACAGTGACACAGAGAGTGATCCTCACCCTGAATAAACAGTGACACTGTACAGTGACACAGTGAGTGATCCTTACCCTGAATAAACAGTGACACAGTGAGTGATCCTTGCCCTGAATAAACACTGACTCTGTACAGTGACACAGTGAGTGACCCTTACCCTGAATAAACACTGACTCTGTACAGTGACACAATGAGTGATCCTTACCCCGAATAAACACTGACTCTGTACAGTGACACAGTGAGTGATCCTTACCCTGAATAACCAGTGACGCTGTACAGTGACACAGTGAGTGATCCTTACCCTGAATAAAAAGTGACCCTGTACAGTGACACAGTGAGTGATCCTTACCCTGAATAAACAGTGACTCTGTACAGTGACACAGTGAGTGATCCTTACCCTGAATAAACACTGACCCTGTAGAGTGACACAGTGAGTGACCCTCACCCTGAATAAACAGTGACACTGTACAGTGACACAGAGAGTGATCCTTACCCTGAATAAACTGTGACACTGTACAGTGACACAGTGAGTGATCCTTACCCTGAATAAACAGTGACTCTGTACAGTGACACAATGAGTGATCCGTACCCCGAAAAGACACTGACTCTGTACAGTGACACAGTGAGTGACCCTTACCCTGAATAAACACTGACTCTGTACAGTGACACAGTGAGTGACCCTTACCCTGAATAAACAGTGACTCTGTACAGTTCCACAGTGAGTGACCCTCACCCTGAATAAACAGTTACTGTGTACAGTCACACAGTGAGTGAACCTTACCCTGAATAGACAGTGACTCTGTACAGTGACACAGTGAGTGATCCTTACCCTGAAGAAACACTGACTGTGTACAGTGACCCAGTAAGTGATCCTTACCCTGAGTAAACAGTGACACAGTGTGTGATCCGTTCCCTGAATAAACACTGACTCTGTACAGTGACACAGTGAGTGATCCTTACACTGAATAAACAGTGACACTGTACAGTGACACAGAGAGTGATCCTTACCCTGAATAAACACTGACTCTGTACAGTGACACAGTGAGTGACCCTTACCCTGAATAAACACTGACTCTGTACAGTGACACAGTAAGTGAACCTTACCCTGAATAAACAGTGCCTCTGTACAGTTACACAGTGAGTGACCCTCACCCTGTATAAACAGTGACTCTGTACAGTTACACAGTGAGTGAACCTTACCCTGAATAAACAGTGACTCTGTACAGTGACACAGTGAGTGACCCTTACCCTGAATAAACACTGACTCTGTACAGTGACACAGTGAGTGAACCTTACCCTGAATAAACAGTGACTGTGTACAGTTACACAGTGAGTGACCCTCATCCTGTATAAACAGTGACTCTGTACAGTTACACAGTGAGCGAACCTTACCCTGAATAAACACTGACTCTGTACACTGACACAGTGAGTGATCCTTACCCTGAATAAACAGTGACTCTGTACAGTGACACAGTGAGTGATCCTTACTCTGAATAAACATTGACTCTGTACAGTGACACAGTGAGTGATCCTTTCCCTGAATAAACACTGACTCTGTACAGTGACACAGTGAGTGATCCTTTCCCTGAATAAACAGTGACTTTGTACAGTGACACAGTGAGTGATCCTTACACTGAATAACCACTGATTCTGAACAGTGACACAGTGAGTGATCCTTACCCTGAATAAACACTGACTCTGTACAGTGACACAGTGAGTGATCCTCACCCTGAATAAACAGTGACTCTGTACAGTGACACAGTGAGTGATCCTTACCCTGAATAACCGGTGACTCTGTACAGTGACACAGTGCGTGATCCTTACCCTGAGTAAGCAGAGGGTCTGTACACTGACACAGTGAGTGATCCTTACCTTGAATAAACAGTGACTCTGTACAGCGACACAGTGAGTGATCCTTACCCTGAATAAACAGTGACTCTGTACAGTGACACAGTGTGTGATCCGTACCCTGAATAAACAGTGACTCTGTACAGTGACACAGTGAGTGATCCTTACCCTGAATAAACACTGACTCGGTACAGCGACACAGTGAGTGATCCTTACCCTGAATAAACAGTGACTCTGTACAGTGACACAGTGAGTGATCCTTACCCTGAATAAACACTGACTCTGTACAGTGACACAGTGAGTGATCCTTACTCTGAATAAACATTGACTCTGTACAGTGACACACTGAGTGATCCTTTCCCTGAATAAACACTGACTCTGTACAGTGACACAGTGAGTGATCCTTTCCCTGAATAAACAGTGACTTTGTACAGTGACACAGTGAGTGATCCTTACACTGAATAAACACTGATTCTGAACAGTGACACAGTGAGTGATCCTTACCCTGAATAAACACTGACTCTGTACAGTGACACAGTGAGTGATCCTCACCCTGAATAAACACTGACTCTGTACAGTGACACAGTGAGTGATCCTTACCCTGAATAACCAGTGACTCTGTACAGTGACACAGTGAGTGATCCTTACCCTGAATAAACAGTGACTCTGTACAGTGACACAGTGAGTGATCCTTACCCTGAATAAACAGTGAAACTGTACAGTGACACAGTGAGTGATCCTTACCCTGAATAAACAGTGACTCTGTACAGTGACACAGAGTGTGATCCTTACCCTGAATAAACAGGGACTCTATACAGTGACACAGTGAGTGATCCTTACCCTGAATAAACAGTGACACTGTACAGTGACACAGTGAGTGATCCTTACCCTGAATAAACAGTGACTCTGTACAGTGACACAGTGTGTGATCCGTACCCTGAATAAACAGTGACTCTGTACAGTGACACAGTGAGTGATCCTTACCATGAATAAACACTGACTCTGTACAGTGACACAGTGAGTGATCCTTACCCTGAATAAACACTGACTCTGTACAGTGACACAGTGAGTGATCCTTACCCTGAATAAACAGTGACTCTGTACAGTGACACAGTGAGTGATCCTTACCCTGAAAAAACAGTGACTCTGTACAGTGACACAGTGAGTGACAATTATCCTGAATAAACAGTGACGCTGTACAGTGAAACAGTGAGTGACACTTACCCTGAATAAAAAGTGACTGTGTGTAGTGACACAGTGAGTGATCCTTACCCTGAATAAACAGTGACTCTGTACAGTGACACAGTGAGTGACCCTTACCCTGAACAAACAGTGACTCTGTACATTGACACTGTGAGTGATCCTTACCCTGAATAAACAGTGACTCTGTACAGTTACACAGTGAGTGACCCTTACCATGAATAAACAGTGACTCTGTACAGTGACACAGTGAGTGATCCTTACACTGAATAAACAGTGACTCTGTACAGTGACACAGAGAGTGATCCTTACCCTGAATAAACAGTGACTCTGTACAGTGACACAGAGAGTGATCCTTACACTGAATAAACAGTGACACTGTACAGTGACACAGAGAGTGATCCTTACCCTGAATAAACAGTGACACTGTACAGTGACACAGTGAGTGATCCTTACCCTGAATAAACAGTGACACAGTGAGTGATCCTTGCCCTGAATAAACACTGACTCTGTACACTGACACAATGAGTGATCCTTACCCCGAATAAACACTGACTCTGTACAGTGACACAGTGAGTGATCCTTACCCTGAATAACCAGTGACTCTGTACAGTGACACAGTGAGTGATCCTTACCATGAATAAACACTGACTCTGTACAGTGAAACAGTGAGTGACACTTACCCTGAATAAAAAGTGACTCTGTACAGTGACACAGTGAGTGATCCTTACCCTGAACAAACAGTGACTCTGTACATTGACACTGTGAATGATCCTTACCCTGAATAAACAGTGACTCTGTACAGTGACACAGTGAGTGATCCTTACCCTGAATAAACACTGACTCCGTACAGTGACACAGTGAGTGATCCTTACCCTGAATAAACACTGACTCTGTAGAGTGACACAGTGAGTGATCCGTACACTGAATAAACAGTGACACTGTACAGTGACACAGAGAGTGATCCTTACCCTGAATAAACACTGACTCTGTAGAGTGACACAGTGAGTGATCCGTACACTGAATAAACAGTGACACTGTACAGTGACACAGAGAGTGATCCTTACCCTGAATAAACAGTGACACTGTACAGTGACACAGTGAGTGATCCTTACCCTGAATAAACAGTGACACAGTGAGTGATCATTTCCCTGAATAAACACTGACTCTGTACAGTGACACAGTGAGTGACCCTTACCCTGAATAAACACTGACTCTGTACAGTGACACAGTGAGTGATCCTTACCCTGAATAAACAGTGACTCTGTACAGTGACACAATGAGTGATCCTTACCCCGAATAAACACTGACTCTGTACAGTGACACAGTGAGTGATCCTTACCCTGAATAACCAGTGACTCTGTACAGTGACACAGTGAGTGATCCTTACCATGAATAAACACTGACTCTGTACAGAGACACAGTGAGTGATCCTTACCCTGAATAAACAGTGACTCTGTACAGTGACACAGTGAGTGATACTTACCCTGAATAAACAGTGACTCTGTACAGTGACACAATGAGTGATCCGTACCCCGAAAAGACACTGACTCTGTACAGTGACACAGTGAGTGACCCTTACCCTGAATAAACACTGACTCTGTACAGTGACACAGTGAGTGACCCTTACCCTGAATAAACAGTGACTGTGTACAGTTACACAGTGAGTGAACCTAACTCTGAATAGACAGTGACTCTGTACAGTGACACAGTGAGTGATCCTTACCCTGAATAAACACTGACTGTGTACAGTAACACAGTAAGTGATCCTTACCCTGAGTAAACAGTGACACAGTGAGTGATCCTTACCCTGAATAAACAGTGACTCTGTACAGTGACACAGTGAGTGATCCTTACACTGAATAAACAGTGACTCTGTACAGTGACAGTGAGTGATCCTTACCCTGAATAAACAGTGACACAGTGAGTGATCCTTTCCCTGAATAAACACTGACTCTGTACAGTGACACAATGAGTGATCCGTACCCCGAAAAGACACTGACTCTGTACAGTGACACGGTGAGTGACCCTTACCCTGAATAAACACTGACTCTGTACAGTGACACAGTGAGTGACCCTTACCCTGAATAAACAGTGACTGTGTACAGTTACACAGTGAGTGATCCTTACTCTGAATAAACATTGACTCTGTACAGTGACACAGTGAGTGATCCTTTCCCTGAATAAACACTGACTCTGTACAGTGACACAGTGAGTGATCCTTTCCCTGAATAAACAGTGACTTTGTACAGTGACACAGTGAGTGATCCTTACCCTGAATAAACACTGATTCTGAACAGTGACACAGTGAGTGATCCTTACCCTGAATAAACACTGACTCTGTACAGTGACACAGTAAGTGATCCTCACCCTGAATAAACAGTGACTCTGTACAGTGACACAGTGAGTGATCCTTACCCTGAATAAACAGTGACTCCGTACACTGACACAGTGAGTGATCCTTACCTTGAATAAACAGTGACTCTGTACAGCGACACAGTGAGTGATCCTTACCCTGAATAAACAGTGACTCTGTACAGTGACACAGTGTGTGATCCGTACCCTGAATAAAAAGTGACTCTGTACAGTGACACAGCGAGTGATCCTTACCCTGAATAAACACTGACTCTGTACAGCGACACAGTGAGTGATCCTTACCCTGAATAAACAGTGACGCTGTACAGTGACACAGTGAGTGATCCTTACCCTGAATAAACAGTGACTCTGTACAGTGACACAGTGAGTGATCCTTACCCTGAATAAACAGTGACTCTGTACAGTGACACAGTGAGTGATCCTTACCCTGAAAAAACAGTGACTCTGTACAGTGACACAGTGAGTGACAATTACCCTGAATAAACAGTGACTCTGTACAGTGACACAGTGAGTGATCCTTACCCTGAATAAACAGTGACTTTGTACAGTGAAACAGTGAGTGACACTTACCCTGAATAAAAAGTGACTCTGTACAGTGACACAGTGAGTGATCCTTACCCTGAATAAACAGTGACTCTGCACAGTGACACAGTGAGTGACCCTTACCCTGAACAAACAGTGACTCTGTACATTGACACTGTGAGTGATCCTTACCCTGAATAAACAATGATTCTGTACAGTGACACAGTGAGTGATCCTTACCCTGAATAAACAGTGACTCTGTACAGTGACACAGTGAGTGATCCTTACCCTGAATAAACACTGACTCTGTACAGTGACACAGTGAGTGACCCTTACCCTGAATAAAAAGTGACACAGTGAGTGATCCTTACCCTGAATAAACAGTGACTCTGTACACTGACACAGTGAGTGATCCTTACCCTGAATAAACAGTGACTCTGTACACTGACACAGTGAGTGATCCTTTCCCTGAATAAACACTGACTCTGTACAGTGACACAGTGAGTGATCCTTACCCTGAATAAACACTGACTCTATAGAGTGACACAGTGAGTGATCCTTACACTGAATAAACAGTGACTCTGTACAGTGACACAGTGAGTGATCCTTACACTGAATAAACAGTGACACTGTACAGTGACACAGAGAGTGATCCTTACCCTGAATAAACAGTGACACTGTACAGCGACACAGAGAGTGATCCTTACCCTGAATAAACAGTGACACAGTGAGTGATCCTTGCCCTGAATAAACACTGACTCTGTACAGTGACACAGTGAGTGACCCTTACCCTGAATAAACACTGACTCTGTACAGTGACACAATGAGTGATCCTTACCCCGAATAAACACTGACTCTGTACAGTGACACAGTGAGTGATCCTTACCCTGAATAACCAGTGACTCTGTACAGTGACACAGTGAGTGATCCTTACCCTGAATAACCAGTGACTCTGTACAGTGACACAGTGAGTGATCCTTACCCTGAATAAGCAGAGACTCTGTACACTGACACAGTGAGTGATCCTTACCTTGAATAAACAGTGACTCTGTACAGCGACACAGTGAGTGATCCTTACCCTGAATAAACAGTGACTCTGTACAGTGACACAGTGTGTGATCCGTACCCTGAATAAACAGTGACTCTGTACAGTGACACAGTGAGTGATCCTTACCCTGAATAAACACTGACTCTGTACACTGACACAGTGAGTGATCCTTACCCTGAATAAACAGTGACTCTGTACACTGACACACTGAGTGATCCTTACCATGAATAAACAGTGACTCTGTACAGTGACACAGTGAGTGATCTTTACCCTGAATAAACACTGACTCTGTACAGTGACACAGTGAGTGATCCTTACCCTGAATAAACAGTGACTCTGTACAGTGACACAGTGAGTGAGCCTTACCCTGAAAAAACAGTGACTCTGTACAGTGACACAGTGAGTGATCCTTACCCTGAATAAACAGTGACTCTGTACAGTGAAACAGTGAGTGACACTTACCCTGAATAAAAAGTGACTCTGTACAGTGACACAGTGAGTGATCCTTACCCTGAATAAACAGTGACTCTGTACAGTGACACAGTGAGTGACCCTTACCCTGAACAAACAGTGACTCTGTACAGTGACACAGTGAGTGATCCTTACCCTGAATAAACAGTGACACTGTACAGTGACACAGTGAGTGATCCTTACCCTGAATAAAAAGTGACTGTGTACAGTGACACAGTGAGTGATCCTTACCCTGAATAAACAGTGACTCTGTACATTGACACTGTGAGTGATCCTTACCCTGAATAAACAGTGACTCTGTACAGTGACACAGTGAGTGACCCTTACCCTGAATAAACACTGACTCTGTACAGTGACACAGTGAGTGATCATTACCCTGAATAAACAGTGACTCTGTACAGTGACACAGATAGTGATCCTTACCCTGAATAAACAGTGACTCTGTACAGTGACACAGTGAGTGATCCTTTCCCTGAATAAACAGTGACTCTGTACAGTGACAGTGAGTGATCCTTACCCTGAATAAACAGTGACTCTGTACAGTGACACAGTGAGTGACCCTTACCCTGAATAAACACTGACTCTGTACAGTGACACAGTGAGTGATCATTACCCTGAATAAACAGTGACTCTGTACAGTGACACAGATAGTGATCCTTACCCTGAATAAACAGTGACACTGTACAGTGACACAGAGAGTGATCCTTACCCTGAATAAACAGTGACACAGTGAGTGATCCTTACCCTGAATAAACAGTGACTCTGTACAGTGACACAGTGAGTGATCCTTACCCTGAATAAACACTGACTCTGTAGAGTGACACAGTGAGTGATCCTTACACTGAATAAACAGTGACACTGTACAGTGACACAGAGAGTGATCCTTACCCTGAATAAACAGTGACACTGTACAGTGACAAAGTGAGTGATCCTTACCCTGAATAAACAGTGACACAGTGAGTGATCCTTGCCCTGAATAAACACTGACTCTGTACACTGACACAGTGAGTGATCCTTACCCTGAACAAACAGTGACTCTGTACAGTGAAACAGTGAGTGATCCTTACCCTGAATAAACACTGACTCTGTACAGTGACACTGTGAGTGATCCTTACCCTGAATAAACACTGACTCTGTAGAGTGACACAGTGAGTGATCCTTACCCTGAATAAACACTGACTCTGTAGAGTGACACAGTGAGTGATACGTACACTGAATAAACAGTGACACTGTACAGTGACACAGAGAGTGATCCTTACCCTGAATAAACAGTGACACTGTACAGTGACACAGTGAGTGATCCTTACCCTGAATAAACAGTGACACAGTGAGTGATCATTTCCCTGAATAAACACTGACTCTGTACAGTGACACAGTGAGTGACCCTTACCCTGAATAAACACTGACTCTGTACAGTGACACAGTGAGTGATCCTTACCCTGAATAAACAGTGACTCTGTACAGTGACACAATGAGTGATCCTTACCCCGAATAAACACTGACTCTGTACAGTGACACAGTGAGTGATCCTTACCCTGAATAACCAGTGACTCTGTACAGTGACACAGTGAGTGATCCTTACCATGAATAAACACTGACTCTGTACAGAGACACAGTGAGTGATCCTTACCCTGAATAAACAGTGACTCTGTACAGTGACACAGTGAGTGATACTTACCCTGAATAAACAGTGACTCTGTACAGTGACACAGTGAGTGACCCTTACCCTGAATAAACAGTGACTCTGGACAGTGACACAATGAGTGATCCGTACCCCGAAAAGACACTGACTCTGTACAGTGACACAGTGAGTGACCCTTACCCTGAATAAACACTGACTCTGTACAGTGACACAGTGAGTGACCCTTACCCTGAATAAACAGTGACTGTGTACAGTGACACAGTGAGTGAACCTTACCCTGAATAGACAGTGACTCTGTACAGTGACACAGTGAGTGATCCTTACCCTGAATAAACACTGACTGTGTACAGTGACACAGTAAGTGATCCTTACCCTGAGTAAACAGTGACACAGTGAGTGATCCTTACCCTGAATAAACAGTGACTCTGTACAGTGACACAGTGAGTGATCCTTACCCTGAATAAACAGTGACTCTGTACAGTGACAGTGAGTGATCCTTACCCTGAATAAACAGTGACACAGTGAGTGATCCTTTCCCTGAATAAACACTGACTCTGTACAGTGACACAATGAGTGATCCGTACCCCGAAAAGACACTGACTCTGTACAGTGACACAGTGAGTGACCCTTACCCTGAATAAACACTGACTCTGTACAGTGACACAGTGAGTGACCCTTACCCTGAATAAACAGTGACTGTGTACAGTTACACAGTGAGTGATCCTTACTCTGAATAAACATTGACTCTGTACAGTGACACAGTGAGTGATCCTTTCCCTGAATAAACACTGACTCTGTACAGTGACACAGTGAGTGATCCTTTCCCTGAATAAACACTGACTCTGTACAGTGACACAGTGAGTGACCCTTACCCTGAATAAACAGTGACTCTGTACAGTTACACAGTGAGTGACCCTCACCCTGTATAAACAGTGACTCTGTACAGTGACACAGTGAGTGATCCTTACCCTGAATAACCAGTGACTCTGTACAGTGACACAGTGAGTGATCCTTACCATGAATAAACACTGACTCTGTACAGTGAAACAGTGAGTGACACTTACCCTGAATAAAAAGTGACTCTGTACAGTGACACAGTGAGTGATCCTTACCCTGAACAAACAGTGACTCTGTACATTGACACTGTGAATGATCCTTACCCTGAATAAACAGTGACTCTGTACAGTGACACAGTGAGTGATCCTTACCCTGAATAAACACTGACTCCGTACAGTGACACAGTGAGTGATCCTTACCCTGAATAAACACTGACTCTGTAGAGTGACACAGTGAGTGATCCGTACACTGAATAAACAGTGACACTGTACAGTGACACAGAGAGTGATCCTTACCCTGAATAAACACTGACTCTGTAGAGTGACACAGTGAGTGATCCGTACACTGAATAAACAGTGACACTGTACAGTGACACAGAGAGTGATCCTTACCCTGAATAAACAGTGACACTGTACAGTGACACAGTGAGTGATCCTTACCCTGAATAAACAGTGACACAGTGAGTGATCATTTCCCTGAATAAACACTGACTCTGTACAGTGACACAGTGAGTGACCCTTACCCTGAATAAACACTGACTCTGTACAGTGACACAGTGAGTGATCCTTACCCTGAATAAACAGTGACTCTGTACAGTGACACAATGAGTGATCCTTACCCCGAATAAACACTGACTCTGTACAGTGACACAGTGAGTGATCCTTACCCTGAATAACCAGTGACTCTGTACAGTGACACAGTGAGTGATCCTTACCATGAATAAACACTGACTCTGTACAGAGACACAGTGAGTGATCCTTACCCTGAATAAACAGTGACTCTGTACAGTGACACAGTGAGTGATACTTACCCTGAATAAACAGTGACTCTGTACAGTGACACAATGAGTGATCCGTACCCCGAAAAGACACTGACTCTGTACAGTGACACAGTGAGTGACCCTTACCCTGAATAAACACTGACTCTGTACAGTGACACAGTGAGTGACCCTTACCCTGAATAAACAGTGACTGTGTACAGTTACACAGTGAGTGAACCTAACTCTGAATAGACAGTGACTCTGTACAGTGACACAGTGAGTGATCCTTACCCTGAATAAACACTGACTGTGTACAGTAACACAGTAAGTGATCCTTACCCTGAGTAAACAGTGACACAGTGAGTGATCCTTACCCTGAATAAACAGTGACTCTGTACAGTGACACAGTGAGTGATCCTTACACTGAATAAACAGTGACTCTGTACAGTGACAGTGAGTGATCCTTACCCTGAATAAACAGTGACACAGTGAGTGATCCTTTCCCTGAATAAACACTGACTCTGTACAGTGACACAATGAGTGATCCGTACCCCGAAAAGACACTGACTCTGTACAGTGACACAGTGAGTGACCCTTACCCTGAATAAACACTGACTCTGTACAGTGACACAGTGAGTGACCCTTACCCTGAATAAACAGTGACTGTGTACAGTTACACAGTGAGTGATCCTTACTCTGAATAAACATTGACTCTGTACAGTGACACAGTGAGTGATCCTTTCCCTGAATAAACACTGACTCTGTACAGTGACACAGTGAGTGATCCTTTCCCTGAATAAACAGTGACTTTGTACAGTGACACAGTGAGTGATCCTTACCCTGAATAAACACTGATTCTGAACAGTGACACAGTGAGTGATCCTTACCCTGAATAAACACTGACTCTGTACAGTGACACAGTAAGTGATCCTCACCCTGAATAAACAGTGACTCTGTACAGTGACACAGTGAGTGATCCTTACCCTGAATAAACAGTGACTCCGTACACTGACACAGTGAGTGATCCTTACCTTGAATAAACTGTGACTCTGTACAGCGACACAGTGAGTGATCCTTACCCTGAATAAACAGTGACTCTGTACAGTGACACAGTGTGTGATCCGTACCCTGAATAAAAAGTGACTCTGTACAGTGACACAGCGAGTGATCCTTACCCTGAATAAACACTGACTCTGTACAGCGACACAGTGAGTGATCCTTACCCTGAATAAACAGTGACGCTGTACAGTGACACAGTGAGTGATCCTTACCCTGAATAAACACTGACTCTGTACAGTGACACAGTGAGTGATCCTTACCCTGAATAAACAGTGACTCTGTACAGTGACACAGTGAGTGATCCTTACCCTGAAAAAACAGTGACTCTGTACAGTGACACAGTGAGTGACAATTACCCTGAATAAACAGTGACTCTGTACAGTGACACAGTGAGTGATCCTTACCCTGAATAAACAGTGACTTTGTACAGTGAAACAGTGAGTGACACTTACCCTGAATAAAAAGTGACTCTGTACAGTGACACAGTGAGTGATCCTTACCCTGAATAAACAGTGACTCTGCACAGTGACACAGTGAGTGACCCTTACCCTGAACAAACAGTGACTCTGTACATTGACACTGTGAGTGATCCTTACCCTGAATAAACAATGATTCTGTACAGTGACACAGTGAGTGATCCTTACCCTGAATAAACAGTGACTCTGTACAGTGACACAGTGAGTGATCCTTACCCTGAATAAACACTGACTCTGTACAGTGACACAGTGAGTGACCCTTACCCTGAATAAAAAGTGACACAGTGAGTGATCCTTACCCTGAATAAACAGTGACTCTGTACACTGACACAGTGAGTGATCCTTACCCTGAATAAACAGTGACTCTGTACACTGACACAGTGAGTGATCCTTTCCCTGAATAAACACTGACTCTGTACAGTGACACAGTGAGTGATCCTTACCCTGAATAAACACTGACTCTATAGAGTGACACAGTGAGTGATCCTTACACTGAATAAACAGTGACTCTGTACAGTGACACAGTGAGTGATCCTTACACTGAATAAACAGTGACACTGTACAGTGACACAGAGAGTGATCCTTACCCTGAATAAACAGTGACACTGTACAGCGACACAGAGAGTGATCCTTACCCTGAATAAACAGTGACACAGTGAGTGATCCTTGCCCTGAATAAACACTGACTCCGTACAGTGACACAGTGAGTGACCCTTACCCTGAATAAACACTGACTCTGTACAGTGACACAATGAGTGATCCTTACCCCGAATAAACACTGACTCTGTACAGTGACACAGTGAGTGATCCTTACCCTGAATAACCAGTGACTCTGTACAGTGACACAGTGAGTGATCCTTACCCTGAATAACCAGTGACTCTGTACAGTGACACAGTGAGTGATCCTTACCCTGAATAAGCAGAGACTTTGTACACTGACACAGTGAGTGATCCTTACCTTGAATAAACAGTGACTCTGTACAGCGACACAGTGAGTGATCCTTACCCTGAATAAACAGTGACTCTGTACAGTGACACAGTGTGTGATCCGTACCCTGAATAAACAGTGACTCTGTACAGTGACACAGTGAGTGATCCTTACCCTGAATAAACACTGACTCTGTACACTGACACAGTGAGTGATCCTTACCCTGAATAAACAGTGACTCTGTACACTGACACAGTGAGTGATCCTTACCATGAATAAACAGTGACTCTGTACAGTGACACAGTGAGTGATCTTTACCCTGAATAAACACTGACTCTGTACAGTGACACAGTGAGTGATCCTTACCCTGAATAAACAGTGACTCTGTACAGTGACACAGTGAGTGAGCCTTACCCTGAAAAAACAGTGACTCTGTACAGTGACACAGTGAGTGATCCTTACCCTGAATAAACAGTGACTCTGTACAGTGAAACAGTGAGTGACACTTACCCTGAATAAAAAGTGACTCTGTACAGTGACACAGTGAGTGATCCTTACCCTGAATAAACAGTGACTCTGTACAGTGACACAGTGAGTGACCCTTACCCTGAACAAACAGTGACTCTGTACAGTGACACAGTGAGTGATCCTTACCCTGAATAAACAGTGACACTGTACAGTGACACAGTGAGTGATCCTTACCCTGAATAAAAAGTGACTGTGTACAGTGACACAGTGAGTGATCCTTACCCTGAATAAACAGTGACTCTGTACATTGACACTGTGAGTGATCCTTACCCTGAATAAACAGTGACTCTGTACAGTGACACAGTGAGTGACCCTTACCCTGAATAAACACTGACTCTGTACAGTGACACAGTGAGTGATCATTACCCTGAATAAACAGTGACTCTGTACAGTGACACAGATAGTGATCCTTACCCTGAATAAACAGTGACTCTGTACAGTGACACAGTGAGTGATCCTTTCCCTGAATAAACAGTGACTCTGTACAGTGACAGTGAGTGATCCTTACCCTGAATAAACAGTGACTCTGTACAGTGACACAGTGAGTGACCCTTACCCTGAATAAACACTGACTCTGTACAGTGACACAGTGAGTGATCATTACCCTGAATAAACAGTGACTCTGTACAGTGACACAGATAGTGATCCTTACCCTGAATAAACAGTGACACTGTACAGTGACACAGAGAGTGATCCTTACCCTGAATAAACAGTGACACAGTGAGTGATCCTTACCCTGAATAAACAGTGACTCTGTACAGTGACACAGTGAGTGATCCTTACCCTGAATAAACACTGACTCTGTAGAGTGACACAGTGAGTGATCCTTACACTGAATAAACAGTGACACTGTACAGTGACACAGAGAGTGATCCTTACCCTGAATAAACAGTGACACTGTACAGTGACAAAGTGAGTGATCCTTACCCTGAATAAACAGTGACACAGTGAGTGATCCTTGCCCTGAATAAACACTGACTCTGTACACTGACACAGTGAGTGATCCTTACCCTGAACAAACAGTGACTCTGTACAGTGAAACAGTGAGTGATCCTTACCCTGAATAAACACTGACTCTGTACAGTGACACTGTGAGTGATCCTTACCCTGAATAAACACTGACTCTGTAGAGTGACACAGTGAGTGATCCTTACCCTGAATAAACACTGACTCTGTAGAGTGACACAGTGAGTGATACGTACACTGAATAAACAGTGACACTGTACAGTGACACAGAGAGTGATCCTTACCCTGAATAAACAGTGACACTGTACAGTGACACAGTGAGTGATCCTTACCCTGAATAAACAGTGACACAGTGAGTGATCATTTCCCTGAATAAACACTGACTCTGTACAGTGACACAGTGAGTGACCCTTACCCTGAATAAACACTGACTCTGTACAGTGACACAGTGAGTGATCCTTACCCTGAATAAACAGTGACTCTGTACAGTGACACAATGAGTGATCCTTACCCCGAATAAACACTGACTCTGTACAGTGACACAGTGAGTGATCCTTACCCTGAATAACCAGTGACTCTGTACAGTGACACAGTGAGTGATCCTTACCATGAATAAACACTGACTCTGTACAGAGACACAGTGAGTGATCCTTACCCTGAATAAACAGTGACTCTGTACAGTGACACAGTGAGTGATACTTACCCTGAATAAACAGTGACTCTGTACAGTGACACAGTGAGTGACCCTTACCCTGAATAAACAGTGACTCTGGACAGTGACACAATGAGTGATCCGTACCCCGAAAAGACACTGACTCTGTACAGTGACACAGTGAGTGACCCTTACCCTGAATAAACACTGACTCTGTACAGTGACACAGTGAGTGACCCTTACCCTGAATAAACAGTGACTGTGTACAGTGACACAGTGAGTGAACCTTACCCTGAATAGACAGTGACTCTGTACAGTGACACAGTGAGTGATCCTTACCCTGAATAAACACTGACTGTGTACAGTGACACAGTAAGTGATCCTTACCCTGAGTAAACAGTGACACAGTGAGTGATCCTTACCCTGAATAAACAGTGACTCTGTACAGTGACACAGTGAGTGATCCTTACCCTGAATAAACAGTGACTCTGTACAGTGACAGTGAGTGATCCTTACCCTGAATAAACAGTGACACAGTGAGTGATCCTTTCCCTGAATAAACACTGACTCTGTACAGTGACACAATGAGTGATCCGTACCCCGAAAAGACACTGACTCTGTACAGTGACACAGTGAGTGACCCTTACCCTGAATAAACACTGACTCTGTACAGTGACACAGTGAGTGACCCTTACCCTGAATAAACAGTGACTGTGTACAGTTACACAGTGAGTGATCCTTACTCTGAATAAACATTGACTCTGTACAGTGACACAGTGAGTGATCCTTTCCCTGAATAAACACTGACTCTGTACAGTGACACAGTGAGTGATCCTTTCCCTGAATAAACACTGACTCTGTACAGTGACACAGTGAGTGACCCTTACCCTGAATAAACAGTGACTCTGTACAGTTACACAGTGAGTGACCCTCACCCTGTATAAACAGTGACTCTGTACAGTGACACAGTGAGTGAACCTTACCCTGAATAAACAGTGACTCTGTACAGTGACACAGTGAATGATCCTTACCCTGAATAAACACTGACTCTGTACAGTGACACAGTGAGTGATCCTGACCCTGAATAAACAGTGACACAGTGAGTGATCCTTACCCTGAATATACACTGACTCTGTACAGTGACACAGTAAGTGATCCTCACCCTGAATAAACAGTGACTCTGTACAGTTACACAGTGAGTGATCCTTACCCTGAATAAACACTGATTCTGAACAGTGACACAGTGAGTGATCCTTACCCTGAATAAACACTGACTCTGTACAGTGACACAGTAAGTGATCCTCACCCTGAAAAAACAGTGACTCTGTACAGTGACACAGTGAGTGATCCTTACCCTGAATAACCAGTGACTCTGTACAGTGACACAGTGAGTGATCCTTACCCTGAATAAACAGTGACTCTGTACACTGACACAGTGAGTGATCCTTACCTTGAATAAACAGTGACTCTGTACAGCGACACAGTGAATGATCCTTACCCTGAATAAACAGTGACTCTGTACAGTGACACAGTGTGTGATCCTTACCCTGAATAAACACTGACTCTGTAGAGTGACACAGTGAGTGATCCTTACACAGAATAAACAGTGACACTGTACAGTGACACAGAGAGTGATCCTTACCCTGAATAAACAGTGACTCTGTACATTGACACTGTGAGTGATCCTTACCCTGAATAAACAGTGACACAGTGAGTGATCCTTTCCCTGAATAAACACTGAGTCTGAACAGTGACACAGTGAGTTACCCTTACCCTGAATAAACAGTGACTCTGTACACTGACACTTTGAGTGACCCTCACCCTGAATAAACAGTGACTCTGTACAGTGACACAGTGAGTGATCCTTCCCCTGAATAAACAGTGACTCTGTACAGTGACACAGTGAGTGATCCTTACCCTGAAAAAACAGTGACTCTGTACAGTGACAAAGTGAGTGATCCTTACCCTGAATAAACAGTGACTCTGTACAGTGACACAGTGAGTGATCCTTACCCTGAATAAACAGTGACTCTCTACAGTGACACAGTGAGTGATCCTTACCCTGAATAAACAGTGACTCTGTACAGTGACACAGAGTGTGATCCTTATCCTGAATAAACAGTGACTCTGTACAGTGACACAGTGAGTGATCCTTACCCTGAATAAACAGTGTCTCTGTACAGTGACACTGTGAGTGATCCTTACCCTGAATAAACAGTGACTCTGTACAGTGACACAGTGAGTGATCCTTACCCTGAATAAACAGTGACACTCTACAGTGACACAGTGAGTGATCCTTACCCTGAATAAACAGTTACTCTGTACAGTGACACAGTGAGTGATCCTTACCCTGAATAAACAGTGACACTGTACAGTGACACAGTGAGTGATCCTTACCCTGAATAAACGCTGACTCTGTACAGTGACACAGAGTGTGATCCTTACCCTGAATAAACAGTGACTCTGTACAGTGACACAGTGAGTGATGCTTACCCTGAATAAACTGTGACTCTGTACAGTGACACAGTGAGTGATCCTTACCCTGAATAAACACTGACTCTGTACAGTGACACAGTGAGTGATCCTTACCCTGAATAAACGCTGACTCTGTACAGTGACACAGAGTGTGATCCTTACCCTGAATAAACAGTGACTCTGTACAGTGACACAGTGAGTGATGCTTACCCTGAATAAACAGTGACTCTGTACAGTGACACAGTGAGTGATCCTCACACTGAATAAACAGTGACTCTGTACAGTGACACAATGAGTGATCCTTACCCCGAATAAACACTGACACTGTACAGTGACACAGTAGTGACCCTTACCCTGAATAAAAAGTGACTCTGTACAGTGACACAGTGAGTGATCCTTACACTGAATAAACAGTGACTCTGTACTGTGACACAATGAGTGATCCTTACCCTGAATAAACAGTGACTCTGTACAGTGACACAGTGAGAGATCCTTACCCTAAATAAACAGTGACTCTGTACAGTGACACAGTGAGTGATCCTTACCCTGAATAAACAGTGACTCTGTACAGTGACACAGTGAGTGATCCTTACCCTAAATAAACAGTGACACATTGAGTGATCCTTACCCTGAATAAACAGTGACTCTGTGCAGTGACACAGGGAGTGACCCTTACCCTGAATAAACAGTGACACTGTGCAGTTAAACAGTGAGTGATCCTTACCCTAAATAAACACTGACTGTGTACAGTGACACTGAGTGATCCTTACCCTGGAATAAACAGTGACACTGTACAGTGACACAGTGAGTGACCCTTACCCTGAATAAACAGTGACTCTGTACAGCGACACAGTGAGTGACCCTCACCCTGTATAAACAGTGACTCTGTACAGTGACACAGTGAGTGATCCTTACCCTGAATAAACAGTGACTCTGTACAGTGACACATTGAGTGAACCTTACCCTGAATAAACAGTGACTCTGTACAGTGACACAGTGAGTGATCCTTAACCTGAATAAACAGTGACTCTGTACAGTGACACAGTAAGTGATCCTTACCTGAATAAACAGTGACTCTGTACACTGACACAGTGAGTGATCCTTAACCTGAATAAACAGTGACTCTGTACAGTGACAGAGTAAGTGATCCTTACCCTGAATAAACAGTGACTCTGTACAGTTACACAGTGAGTGATCCTTACCCTGAATAAACAGTGACTCTGTACAGTGACACAGTGAGTGATCCTTACCCTGAATAAACAGTGACTCTGTACAGTGACACAGTGAGTGATCCTTACCCTGAATAAACACTGACTCTGTACAGTGACACAGTGAGTGATCCTTACCCTGAATAAACAGTGACTCTGTACAGTGACACAGTGAGTGATCCTTACCCTAAATAAACAGTGACTCTGTACGTTGACCCAGTGAGTGATTCTTACCCTGAATACACACTGATTCTGTACAGTGACACAGTGAGTGATCCTTACCCTGAATAAACAGTGACTCTGTACAGTGACACAGTGAGTGATCCTTACCCTGAATAAACAGTGACTCTGTACAGAGACACAGTGAGTGATCCTTACCCTGAATAAACACTGACTCTGTACACTGACACAGTGAGTGATCCTTACCCTGAATAAACAGTGACACTGTACAGTGACACAGTGAGTGATCCTTACCCTGAATAAACAGTGACTCTGTACAGTGACACAGTGAGTGATCCTTACCCTGAATAAACTGTGACTCTGTACAGTGACACAGTGAGTGATCCTTACCCTGAATAAACAGTGACTCTGTACAGTGACACAGTGAGTGATCCTTACCCTGAATAAACAGTGACTCTGTACAGTGACACAGTGAGTGATCCTTACCCTGAATAAACACTGACTCTGTACAGTGACACAGTGAGTGATCCTTACCCTGAATAAACAGTGACTCTGTACACTGACACAGTGAGTGATCCTTACCTTGAATAAACAGTGACTCTGTACAGTGACACAGTGAGTGATCCTTACCCTGAATAACCAGTGACTCTGTACAGTGACACAGTGAGTGATCCTTACCCTGAATGAACAGTGACTCTGTACAGTGACACAGTGAGTGATCCTTACCCTGAATAAACACTGACTCTGTACAGTGACACAGTGAGTGATCCTCACCCTGAATAAACAGTGACACAGTGAGTTATCCTTTCCCTGAATAAATAGTGACTATGTACAGTGACACAGTGAGTGATCCTTACCCTGAATAAACAGTGACTCTGTACAGTTACACAGTGAGTGACCCTTACCCTGAATAAACAGTGACTCTGTACAGTGACACAGTGAGTGATCCTCACCCTGAATAAACAGTGACACTGTACAGTGACACAGTGAGTGATCCTTACCCTGAATAAACAGTGACTCTTTACAGTGACACAGTGAGTGATCCTTACCCTGAATAAACACTGACTCTGTACAGCGACACAGTGAGTGATCCTTACCCTGAATAAACAGTGACTCTGTACAGTGACACAGTGAGTGATCCTTACCCTGAATAAACACTGACTCTGTACAGCGACACAGTGAGTGATCCTTACCCTGAATAAACAGTGACTCTGTACAGTGACACAGTGAGTGACCCTTACCCTGAATAAACAGTGACTCTGTACAGTGACACAGTGAGTGACCCTTACCCTGAATAAACAGTGACTCTGTACAGCGACACAGGGAGTGATCCTTACCCTGAATAAACAGTGACTCTGTACAGCGACACAGTGAGTGATCCTTACCCTGAATAAACACTGACTCTGTACAGTGACACAGTGAGTGATCCTTACCCTGAATAAACACTGACTCTGTACAGTGACACAGTGAGTGACCCTTACCCTGAATAAACAGTGACTCTGTACAGTGACACAGTGAGTGACCCTTACCCTGAATAAACAGTGACTACATTTACACAGTGAGTGATCTTTACCCTGAATTAACAGAAATGGTGACAGAGAAGGAAACGTCTTATTAGAACTGGATGAGGTCACTCAGCTCCTGTTCCACCCTGTTTCACAGGAACAAGCAGAGGCTGGTGAGAGCGACAGAGAGAAAGAGAGGGGCAGAGAGAGTGAGACAGACACAGAGGGAGAGATACGAGCAGAGAGGGAGTGACTGAGAGAGAGGGGCAGAGAAAGATAGAGGCAGAAAGAGAGGTAGAGAGGCAGAGCGCAAGAGGCAGAACAAGGAGGCAGTGTAAGGCTGAGAGATAGAGAGACAGTGTGAGAGAGAAAGGGAGAGAGAGAAATGTGGACACAGTGAGTGAGAGTGAGAGAGATAGAGATAGAGAGACACACAGAGATAGAGAGAGATAGAGAGAGGGAGAGACAATAACAGTGGAAGAGACAGAGAGAGAGAAAGAGAGAAAGAGAGACAGAGAGAGTTAAGAGAGATAGGGAGAGTCAGAGATAGAGCGAGACCGAGACAGAGAGAGACAGAGAGAGTGAGAGAAAGATTGAGTGACTTAGACTGTGAGAAAGAGAGTGGGAGGGAAGCCGAGACATGTGTGGGCTGGGTTTGGGAGGAGTGTGGGTAAATGTTTAACCTGGCAGGCGGCCAAATACTGGTGCCAGTTTGCTCGCACTGACTGATCGACTCAGTCAGGAATACACTTGTGTTTACAGCAAACACACTGTCCTTTGTGTAATTAAATCGGAATCTTCCCATGGTGCAGAACATTTAAACCATGCTAATATAGAGGGAGCTCTCCATCCTATCTAACGCCGTGCTGTACCTGTCCTGGGAGTGTGTGATGGGGACAGTGTAGAGTGAGATTTACTCTGTATCTAACCCCGTGCTGTACCTGTCCTGGGAGTGTTTGATGGGGACGGTGTTGAGGGAGCTTTACTCTGTATCTAATCCCGTGATGTACCTGTCCTGGGAGTGTTTGATGGGGACAGTGTAGAGGGAGCTTTACTCTGTATCTAACCCCGTGCTGTACTTGTCCTGGGAGTGTTTGATGGGGACAGTGTAGAGGGAGCTTTACTCTGTATCTAACCCCGTGCTGTATCTGTCCTGGGAGTGTTTGATGGGGACAGTGTAGAGGGAGCTTTACTCTGTATCTAACCCCGTGCTGTATCTGTCCTGGGAGTGTTTGATGGGGACAGTGTAGAGGGAGCTTTACTCTGTATCTAACCCCGTGCTGTACCTGTCCTTGGAGTGTTTGATGGGGACAGTGTAGAGGGAGATTTACTCTGTATCTAACCCCGTGCTGTACCTGTCCTGGGAGTGTTTGATGGGGACAGTGTAGAGGGAGATTTACTCTGTATCTAACCCCGTGCTGTACCTGTCCTGGGAGTGTTTGATGGGGACAGTGTAGAGGGAGCGTTACTCTGTATCTAACCCCGTGCTGTACCTGTCCTGGGAGTGTTTGATGGGGACAGTGTAGAGGGAGATTTACTCTGTGTCTAACCCCGTGCTGTACCTGTCCTGTGAGTGTTTGATGGGGACAGTGCAGAGGGACCTTTACTCTGTATCTAACCCCGTGCTGTACCTGTCCTGGGAGTGTTTGATGGGGACAGTGTAGAGGGAGATTTACTCTGTATCTAACCCCGTGCTGTACCTGTCCTGGGAGTGTTTGATGGGGACAGTGTAGAGGGAGATTTACTCTGTATCTAACCCCGTGCTGTACCTGTCCTGGGAGTGTTTGATGGGGACAGTGTAGAGGGAGATTTACTCTGTATCTAACCCCATGCTGTACCTGTCCTGGGAGTGTTTGATGGGGACAGTGTAGAGGGAGATTTACTCTGTATCTAACCCCGTGCTGTACCTGTCCTGGGAGTGTTTGATGGGGACAGTGTAGAGGGAGATTTACTCTGTATCTAACCCCGTGCTGTACCTGTCCTGGGAGTGTTTGATGGGGACAGTGTACAGGGAGATTTACTCTGTATCTAACCCTGTGCTGTACCTGTCCTGTGAGTGTTTGATGGGACAGTGTAGAGGAAGCTTTACTCTGTATCTAACCCCGCGCTGTACCTGTCCTGGGAGTGTTTGATGGGGACAGTGTAGAGTGAGCTTTACTCTGTATCTAACCCCGTGCTGTACCTGTCCTGGGAGTGTTTGACGGGGACAGTGTAGAGAGAGCTTTACTCTGTATCTAACCCCGTGCTGTACCTGTCCTGGGAGTGTTTGATGGGGACAGTGTAGAGGGAGCTTTACTCTGTATCTAACCCCGTGCTGTCCCTGTCCTGGGAGTGTTTGATGGGGACAGTGTAGAGGGAGATTTACTCTGTATCTAACCCCGTGCTGTACCTGTCCTGGGAGTGTTTGATGGGGACGGTGTAGAGGGAGCCTTACAATGTATCTAACCCCGTGCTGTCCCTGTCCTGGGAGTGTTTGATGGGGACAGTGTAGAGTGAGCTTTACTCTGTATCTAACCCCGTGCTGTACCTGTCCTGGGAGTGTTTGATGGGGACAGTGTAGAGGGAGCTTTACTCTGTATCTAACCCCGTGCTGTCCCTGTCCTGGGAGTGTTTGATGGGGACAGTGTAGAGGGAGATTTACTCTGTATCTAACCCCGTGCTGTACCTGTCCTGGGAGTGTTTGATGGGGACGGTGTAGAGGGAGCCTTACAATGTATCTAACCCCGTGCTGTCCCTGTCCTGGGAGTGTTTGATGGGGACAGTGTAGAGAGAGATTTACTCTGTATCTAACCCCGTGCTGTCCCTGTCCTGGGAGTGTTTGATGGGGACAGTGTAGAGGGAGATTTACTCTGTATCTAACCCCGTGCTGTACCTGTCCTGGGAGTGTTTCATGGGGACGGTGTAGAGGGAGCCTTACAATGTATCTAACCCCGTGCTGTCCCTGTCCTGGGAGTGTTTGATGGGGACAGTGTCGAGGGAGCTTTACTCTGTATCTAACCCCGTGCTGTACCTGTCCTGGGAGTGTTTGATGGGGACAGTGTAGAGGGAGATTTACTCTGTATCTAACCCCGTGCTGTACCTGTCCTGGGAGTGTTTGATGGGGACAGTGTAGAGGGAGATTTACTCTGTATCTAACCCCGTGCTGTACCTGTCCTGGGAGTGTTTGATGGGGACAGTGTAGAGGGAGATTTACTCTGTATCTAACCCCATGCTGTACCTGTCCTGGGAGTGTTTGATGGGGACAGTGTAGAGGGAGATTTACTCTGTATCTAACCCCGTGCTGTACCTGTCCTGGGAGTGTTTGATGGGGACAGTGTAGAGGGAGATTTACTCTGTATCTAACCCCGTGCTGTACCTGTCCTGGGAGTGTTTCATGGGGACAGTGTACAGGGAGATTTACTCTGTATCTAACCCTGTGCTGTACCTGTCCTGTGAGTGTTTGATGGGACAGTGTAGAGGAAGCTTTACTCTGTATCTAACCCCGCGCTGTACCTGTCCTGGGAGTGTTTGATGGGGACAGTGTAGAGTGAGCTTTACTCTGTATCTAACCCCGTGCTGTACCTGTCCTGGGAGTGTTTGACGGGGACAGTGTAGAGAGAGCTTTACTCTGTATCTAACCCCGTGCTGTACCTGTCCTGGGAGTGTTTGATGGGGACAGTGTGGAGGGAGATTTACTCTGTATCTAACCCCGTGCTGTACCTGTCCTGGGAGTGTTTGATGGGGACAGTGTAGAGGGAGCTTTACTCTGTATCTAACCCCGTGCTGTACCTGTCCTGGGAGTGTTTGATGGGGACAGTGTAGAGGGAGCTTTACTCTGTATCTAACCCTGTGCTGTACCTGTCCTGGGAGTGTTTGTTGGGGACAGTGTAGAGGGAGCTTTACTCTGTATCTAACCCCGTGCTGTACCTGTCCTGGGAGTGTTTGATGGGGACAGTGTAGAGAGAGCTTTACTCTGTATCTGACCCCGTGCTGTCCCTGTCCTGGGAGTGTTTGATGGGGACAGTGTACAGGGAGATTTACTCTGTATCTAACCCCGTGCTGTCCCTGTCCTGGGAGTGTATGATGGGGACAGTGTAGAGGGAGCTTTACTCTGTATCTAACCCCGTGCTGTACCTGTCCTGGGAGTGTTTGATGGGGACAGTGTAGAGTGAGCTTTACTCTGTATCTAACCCCGTGCTGTACCTGTCCTGGGAGTGTTTGATGGGGACAGTGTAGAGGGAGCTTTACTCTGTATCTAACCCCGTGCTGTCCCTGTCCTGGGAGTGTTTGATGGGGACAGTGTAGAGGGAGATTTACTCTGTATCTAACCCCGTGCTGTACCTGTCCTGGGAGTGTTTGATGGGGACGGTGTAGAGGGAGCCTTACAATGTATCTAACCCCGTGCTGTCCCTGTCCTGGGAGTGTTTGATGGGGACAGTGTAGAGTGAGCTTTACTCTGTATCTAACCCCGTGCTGTACCTGTCCTGGGAGTGTTTGATGGGGACAGTGTAGAGGGAGCTTTACTCTGTATCTAACCCCGTGCTGTCCCTGTCCTGGGAGTGTTTGATGGGGACAGTGTAGAGGGAGATTTACTCTGTATCTAACCCCGTGCTGTACCTGTCCTGGGAGTGTTTGATGGGGACGGTGTAGAGGGAGCCTTACAATGTATCTAACCCCGTGCTGTACCTGTCCTGGGAGTGTTTGATGGGGACAGTGTAGAGGGAGCTTTACTCTGTATCTAACCCCGTGCTGTCCCTGTCCTGGTAGTGTTTGATGGGGACAGTGTAGAGGGAGATTTACTCTGTATCTAACCCCGAGCTGTACCTGTCCTGGAAGTGTTTGATGGGGACAGTGTAGAGGGACGTTTACTCTGTATCTAACCCCGTGCTGTACCTGTCCTGGGAGTGTTTGATGGGGACAGTGTAGAGGGAGCTTTACTCTGTATCTATCCCCGTGCTGGAGCTGTCCTGGGAGTGTTTGATGGGGACAGTGTAGAGGGAGCTTTACTCTGTATCTAACCCCGTGCTGTACCTGTCCTGGGAGTGTTTGATGGGGACGGTGTAGAGGGAGCTTTACTCTGTATCTAACCCCGTGCTGTACCTGTCCTGGGAGTGTTTGATGGGGACGGTGTAGAGGGAGCTTTACTCTGTATCTAACCCCATGCTGTATCTGTCCTGGGAGTGTTTGATGGGGACAGTGTAGAGGGAGCTTTACTCTGTATCTAACCCCGTGCTGTACCTGTCCTGGGAGTGTTTGATTGGGATGGTGTAGAGGGAGCTTTACTCTGTATCTAACCCCGTGCTGTCCCTGTCCTGGGAGTGTTTGATGGGGACAGTGTAGAGGGAGCTTTACTCTGTATCTAACCCCGTGCTGTCCCTGTCCTGGGAGTGTTTGATGGGGACAGTGTAGAGGGAGATTTACTCTGTATCTAACCCCGTGCTGTTCCTGTCCTGGGAGTGTTTGATGGGGACGGTGTCGAGGGAGCTTTACTCTGTATCTAACCCCGTGCTGTACCTGTCCTGGGAGTGTTTGATGGGGACAGTGTAAAGGGAGATTTACTCTGTATCTAACCCCGCGCTGTACCTGTCCTGGGAGTGTTTGATGGGGACAGTTTAGAGGGAGCTTGACTCTGTATCTAACCCCGTGCTGTACCTGTCCTGGGAGTGTTTGATGGGGACAGTGTAGAGGGAGCTTTACTCTGTATCTAACCCCGTGCTGTACCTGTCCTGGGAGTGTTTGACGAGGACAGTGTAGAGGGAGCTTTACTCTGTATCTAACCCCGTGCTGTACCTGTCCTGGGAATGTTTGATGGGGACAGTGTAGAGGGAGCTTTACTCTGTATCTAACCCCGTGCTGTACCTGTTCTGGGAGTGTTTGATGAGGACAGTGTAGAGGGAGCTTTACTCTGTATCTAACCCCGTGCTGTACCTGTCCTGGGAATGTTTGATGGGGACAGTGTAGAGGTATCTTTACTCTGTATCTAACCCTGTGCTGTACCTGTCCTGGGAGTGTTTGATGGGGACAGTGAAGAGGGAGATTTACTCTGTATCTAACCCCGTGCTGTACCTGTCCTGGGAGTGTTTGATGGGGACAGTGTAGAGGGAGATTTACTCTGTATCTAACCCCGTGCTGTCCCTGTCCTGGGAGTGTTTGATGGGGACAGTGTAGAGGGAGCTTTACTCTGTATCTAACCCCGTGCTGTACCTGTCCTGGGAGTGTTTGATGGGGACCGTGTAGAGGGAGCTTTACTCTGTATCTAACCCCGTGCTGTACCTGTCCTGGGAGTGTTTGATGGGGACAGTGTAGAGGGAGCTTTACTCTGTATCTAACCCCGTGCTGTACCTGTCCTGGGAGTGTTTGACGAGGACAGTGTAGAGGGAGCTTTACTCTGTATCTAACCCTGTCCTGTACCTGCCCTGGGAGTGTTTGATGGCGACAGTGTAGGGGGAGCTTTACTCTGTATCTAACCCCGTGCTGTACCTGTCCTGGGAGTGTTTGATAGGGACAGTGTAGAGGGAGATTTACTCTGTATCTAACCCTGTGCTGTACCTGTCCTGGGAATGTTTGATGGGGACAGTGTAGAGGGAGCTTTACTCTGTATCTAACCCCGTGCTGTACCTGTCCTGGGAGTGTTTGATGGGGACAGTGTAGAGGGAGCTTTACCCTGTATCTAACCCCGTGCTGTACCTGTCCTGGGAGTGTTTGATGGGGACAGTGTAGAGGGAGCTTTACTCTGTATCTAACCCCGTGCTGTACCTGTCCTGGGAGTGTTTGATGGGGACAGTGTAGAGGGATCTTTACTCTGTATCTAACCCCGTGCTGTACCTGTCCTGGGAGTGTTTGATGGGGACGGCGTAGAGGGAGCTTTACTCTGTATCTAACCCCGTGCTGTACCTGACCTGGGAGTGTTTGATGGGGACAGTATAGAGGGAGCTTTACTCTGTATCTAACCCCGTGCTGTACCTGTCCTGGGAGTGTTTGATGGGGACAGTGTAGAGGGAGCTTTACTCTGTATCTAACCCCATGCTGTACCTGACCTGGGAGTGTTTGATGGGGACAGTGTAGAGGGAGCTTTACTCTGTATCTAACCCTGTGCTGTACCTGTCCTGGGAGTGTTTGTTTCTGATGGGAGTATTTGACCTGAGTGAATGAGATACCCTTATGGAAAACACGCAAAGGCTTAAGAGGTCTAATGACCATCTCTGATGTAACTAAATTAATATTGAAAGAGTCAAGTTGGGATTTGCCTGGATATGATGCTTGTCTATCCAACTGTCAACAAAGAGTGTCTCCTGGCTGTTACTGTTGCACAAACTGGTTAGACTTGTATTTTCGATCAATCCTTGCTGCCAAGTTATTTCTCGTGTCTTGGACTGATGACATTGTCAAAATGACTGGTGTCAAGTTCCATTGACATGAGACAAGGCTCACTCCCGTGTATCTGTTATTCTATATATAAACCCCCACCGAACCCCTCGATTAGATTCCAGTCTGTAACTCACTCCCGGGTATCTGTTATTCTATATATAAACCCCCCCCGAACCCCTCGATTAGATTCCAGTCTGTAACTCACTCCCGGGTATCTGTTATTCTATATATAAACCCCCCCCGAACCCCTCGATTAGATTCCAGTCTGTAACTCACTCCCGGGTATCTGTTATTCTATATATAAAACCCCCCCCGAACCCCTCGATTAGATTCCAGTCTGTAACTCACTCCCGGGAATCTGTTATTCTATATATAAACCACCCAAACTCCTCCATTAGATTCCAGTCTGTAACTCACTCCCGGGTATCTGTTATTCTATATGTAAACCCCCCCCGAACCCCTCGATTAGATTCCAGTCTGTAACTCACTCCTGGGTATTTGTTATTCTATATATAAACCCCACCGAACCCCTCGATTAGATTCCAGTGTGTAACTCACTCCCGTGTATCTGTTATTCTATATATAAACCCCCCTGAACCCCTCGATTAGATTCCAGTCTGTAACTCACTCCTGGGTATCTGTTATTCTATATATAAACCCCCCCGAACCCCTCGATTAGATTCCAGTCTGTAACTCACTCCCAGGTATCTATTATTTTATATATAAACCACTCCAAAACCCTCGATTAGATTCCAGTCTGTAACTCACTCCCGGGAATCTGTTGTTCTATATATAAACCACCCCGAACCCCTCGATTAGAATCCTGTCTGTAACTCACTCCTGGGTATCTCTATTTCTATACATAAACCACACCGAACCCCTCGATTAGAATTCAGTCTGTAACTCACTCCCGGGTATCTGTTCTTCTCCAAACCCCTTGATCAGATTCCAAAATGCAACACGATCCCAGATATGTTTTATTTTACATATGTTGGCACATGGTTAGGTTTAATAGTGATTTCAGTGTGTGTGTGTGTGTGTGTGAGAGCGGGTGTGAAGGAACGCTCCTTTAATAGTGATTTCATTGTGTGTGTGTGTGTGTGTGTGTGTGTGTGTGTGTGTGAGAGAGCGGGTGTGAAGGAACACTCCTTTAATAGTGATTTCATTGTGTGTGTGTGTGTGTGTGTGTGTGAGAGCGGGTGTGAAGGAACACTCCTTTAATAGTGATTTCAGTGTGTGTGAGCCCGGGTGTGAAGGAACGCTCCTTTAATAGTGATTTCATTGTGTGTGTGTGTGTGTGTGTGTGTGTGTGTGTGTGTGTGTGTGAGAGCGGGTGTGAAGGAACGCTCCTTTAATAGTGATTTCATTGTGTGTGTGTGTGTGTGTGTGTGTGTGTGTGTGTGAATCTGGGTGTGATGGAACACTCCTTTAATAGTGATTTCATTGTGTGTGTGAGAGCCCGGGTGTGAAGGAACACTCCTTTAATAGTGATTTCATTGTGTGTGTGAGAGCCCGGGTGAGAAGGAACACTCCTTTAATAGTGATTTCAGTGTGTGTGTGTGTGTGTGTGTGTGTGTGTGAGAGAGAGTGTCTGGGTGCGAATGAACACTCCTTTAATAGTGATTTCAGTGAGAGAGAGTCCGGGTGTGAAGGAACACTCCTTTAATAGTGATTTCAGTGTGTGTGTGAGAGAGTCCGGGTGTGAAGGAACACTCCTATAATAGTGATTTCAGTGTGTGTGTGAGTCCGGGTGTGAAGGAACACTCCTTTAATAGTGATTTCAGTGTGTGTGTGAGAGAGTCCGGGTGTGAAGGAACACTCCTTTAATAGTGATTTCATTGTGTGTGTGAGAGCCTGGGTGTGAAGGAACACTCCTTTCATAGTGATTTCATTGTGTGTGTGAGAGCCCGGGTGTGAAGGAACACTCCTTTACTCGTGATTTCAGTCTGTGTGAGTGAGACTGGGTGTGAAGGAACACTCCTTTAATAGTGATTTCACTGTATGTGAGAGCTCGGGTGTGAAGGAACACTCCTTTAATAGTGATTTCAGTGTGTGTGTGTGTGAGCTCGGGTGTGAAGGAACACTCCTTTAATAGTGATTTCAGTGTGTGTGTGTGAGCTCGGGTGTGAAGGAACAGTCTTTTAATAATGATTTCAGTGTGTGTGTGTGTGAGAGCCTGGGTGTGAAGGAACAATCCTTTAATAGTGATTTCAGTGTGTGTGTGAGAGAGCCCGGGTGTGAAGGAACACTCCTTTAATAGTGATTTCAGTGTGTGTGAGAGAGCCCAGGTGTGAAGGAACTCTCCTTTAATAGTGATTTCAGTGTGTGTGAGAGAGAGCCCGGGTGTGAAGGAATACTCCTTTAATAGTGAGCTGGTTAGAAAAATGCAGGATTGAGACTGAACATTAAAATCTCTGCTCCCAGGAGTGAGTCACCAGTGTTTGCCTTGGCTCTGTGTCAGGCCTGTGTTGCTGGGATCTCTGGACGATGAAAGGTGGGGGAGGTGAGGGTACATGGATGGCCTTCCCATTTCACAATTCCATTAGAGTGACGGAGGACACACACTGTCTCGCCACAGTTCTTGAGAGGTAGTCAAATTTGGCCGACTGGTGAATAATGAGCACTGAGGGTTAAAGCTGGAGATGTAATGTGAATCATCTTTCACTGAAAAGCAGGGACACCAATATCTTCAACCCAAAGGACCCAAAGCCCTTCCTACTATTGCTCCCCTTGTACATAAGCCCACTCTCTCAGTGCTGACCCTCCGACAGTGCGGCACTCCCTCACTGCTGACACTCCGACAGTGCGGCACTCCCTCAGTACTGACCCTCCGACAGCGCGGCGCTCCCTCACTGCTGACACTCCGACAGTGCGGCACTCCCTCAGTCCTGACCCTCCGACAGTGCGGTGCTCCCTCACTGCTGACCCTCCGATAGCGCGGTGCTCCCTCAGTCCTGACCCTCCGACAGTGCGGCACTCCCTCACTGCTGACACTCCGACAGTGCGGCACTCCCTCAGTACTGACCCTCCGACAGTGTAGCGCTCCCTCAGTGCTGACCCTCCGACAGCGCGGCGCTCCCTCAGTGCTGACCCTCCGATAATGCGGCACTCCCTCAGTACTGACACTCTGACAGTGCGGCGCTCCCTCAGTACTGACCCTCCGACAGTGCGGCGCTCCCTCAGTCCTGACCCTCTCACAGTGAAGCACTCCCTCAGTACTGACCATCTGACAATGTGGCAGTCCCTCAGGACCGACTCTCCGACAGTGCGGCGCTCCCTCAGTCCTGACCCTCTCAGTGCAGCACTCCCTCAGTACTGACCATCTGACAATGTGGCACTCCCTCAGGACTGACCCTCCGACAGTGCGGCGCTCCCTCAGGACTGACCCTCCGACAGTGCGGCACATCCTCAGTACTGACCCTCCGACATTGTGGCGCTCCCTCAGTACTGACTGTTCTACAGTGCAGCACATCCTCAGTACTGACCCTCCGACATTGCAGCACTCCCTCAGTACTGACCCTCCGACATTGCAGCACTCCCTCAGTACTGACCCTCCGACATTGCAGCACTCCCTCAGTACTGACCCTCCGACAGTGCGGCATTCCCTCAGTACTGATGCTGCAGCATTTTTGCCTCAATGTTGGGTTAAGATTTGCATACGATTTGAATGGTGGACTCTGACACAAGGTAAGAGTGTGAAATTCATTCAGGGGTCACAACTCTCCTGATCATCAGTTAACTGTTTATCAAACATTAGTGAAGTTGATAAAGAGGCAAAATCTTCTCATACAGAACTGAACAAAAGTTAAAAACAAAGAAAACTGCGGATGCTGGAAATCTAAAACAAAAAACAGAATTACCTGGAAAAACTCAGTAGGTCTGGCAGCATCGGCGGAGGAGAAAAGAGTTGACGTTTCGAGTCCTCATGACCCTTCGACAGAACTTGATTTCGAGTCCAGGAAAGAGTTGAAATATAAGCTGGTTTAAGGTGTGTGGGGGGGGGGGGGGGGGGGGGAAGGAGAGAGAGAGAGAGACAGAGGTGCTTGTGTAGACAAACAAGCAGTGATAGAAGCAGATCATCAAAAGATGTCAGTAACAATGGTACCAAAGAAACACATAGGTGTTAAAGTTAAAGTTGGTGATATTATCTAAACGAATGTGCTAATTAAGAATGGATGGTTGGGCACTCAAGGTACAGCTCTAGTGGGGGTGGGGGGAGCATAAAGGATTTTAAAATATTTAAAAATAATGGAAATAGGTGGGAAAAGAAAAATCTATAAAATTTATAGGGAAAAAAAAAGGGGGAAAAAAGGGGGGAAACAGAAAGGGGGTGGGGATGGGGGAGGGAGCTCACGACCTAAAGTTATTGAATTCAATATTCAGACCGGAAGGCTGTAAGGTGCCTAGTCGGAAGATGAGGTGTTGTTCCTCCAGTTTGCGTTGGGCTTCACTGGAACAATGCAGTAAGCCAAGGACAGACATGTGGGCAAAGAGAGCAGGGTGGAGTGTTAAAATGGCAAGCCACAGGGAGGTTTGGGTCATTCTTGCGGACAGACCGCAGGTGTTCTGCAAAGCGGTCGCCCAGTTTACGTTTGGTCTCTCCAATGTAGAGGAGACCACATTGGGAGCAACCGAATGCAGTAGACTAAGTTGGGTGAAATGCAAGTGAAATGCTGCTTCACTTGAAAGGAATGTTTGGGCCCTTGGACGGTGAGGAGAGAGGAAGTGAAGGGGCAGGTGTTACATCTTTTGCGTGGGCATGGGGTGGTGCCATAGGAGGGGGTTGAGGAGTAGGGGGTGATGGAGGAGTGGACCAGGGTGTCCCGGAGGGAGCGATCTCTACGGAATGCCGATAAGGGGGGTGAAGGGAAGATGTGTTTGGTGGTGGCATCATGCTGGAGTTGGCGGAAATGGCGGAGGATGATCCTTTGAAATGCGGAGGCTGGTGGGGTGATAAGTGAGGACAAGGGGGACCCTATCATGTTTCTGGGAGGGAGGAGAAGGCGTGAGGGCGGATGCGCGGGAGATGGGCCGGACACGGTTGAGGGCCCTGTCAACGACCGTGGGTGGAAAACCTCGGTTAAGGAAGAAGGAGGACATGTCAGAGGAACCGTTTTTGAAGGTAGCATCATCGGAACAGATGCGACGAAGGCGAAGGAACTGGGAGAATGGGATGGAGTCCTTACAGGAAGCGGGGTGTGAGGAGCTGTAGTCGAGGTAGCTGTGGGAGTCGGTGGGTTTGTAGTGGATATTGGTGGACAGTCTATCACCAGAGATTGAGACAGAGAGGTCAAGGAAGGGAAGGGAAGTGTCAGAGATGGACCACGTGAAAATGATGGAGGGGTGGAGATTGGAAGCAAAATTAATAAATTTTTCCAAGTCCCGACGAGAGCATGAAGCAGCACCGAAGTAATCATCGATGTACCGGAGAAAAAAGTTGTGGAAGGGGGCCGGGGTAGGACTGCAACAAGGAATGTTCCACATATTCCCATAAAGAGACAGGCATAGCTGGGGCCCATGCGGGTACCCATAGCCACACCTTTTATTTGGAGAAAGTGAGAGGAGTTGAAGGAGAAATTGTTTCAACGTGAGAACAAGTTTCAGCAGACGGAGGAGAGTAGTGGTGGATGGGGATTGTTCGGGCCTCTGTTCGAGGAAGAAGCTAAGGGCCCTCAGACCATCCTGGTGGGGGATGGAGGTGTAGAGGGATTGGACGTCCATGGTGAAGAGGAAGCGGTTGGAGCCAGGGAACTGGAAATTGTTGATGTGACGTAAGGTGTCAGAGGAATCACGGATGTAGGTGGGAAGGGACTGGACAAGGGGAGAGAGAAGGGAGTCAAGATAACGAGAAATGAGTTCTGTGGGGCAGGAGCAAGCTGAGACGATCGGTCTACCAGGGCAGTTCTGTTTGTGGATTTTGGGTAGGAGATAGAAGCGGGCCGTCCGAGGTTGGGCGACTATCAGGTTGGAAGCTGTGGGAGGGAGATCCCCAGAGGACGATGAGGTCAGTGACAGTCCTGGAAACAATGGCTTGATGTTCAGTGGTGGGGTCATGGTCGAGGGGAGAGGTAGGAGGAAGTGTCTGCGAGTTGACGCTCAGCCTCCGCGAGGTAGAGGTCAGTGCGCCAGACAACAACAGCACCACCCTTGTCAGCGGGTTTGATGACAATGTCAGGGTTGGACCTGAGAGAATGGAGTGCAGTAAGTTCAGAGAGAGACAGGTTAGAATGGGTGAGAGGAGTAGAGAAATTGAGACGACTAATGTCGCGCCGACAGTTCTCAATGAAAAGATCAAGAGAAGGTAAGAATCCAGAGGGAGGGGTCCAGGTGGAGGGGAGAATATTGGAGATGGGTAAAAAGGATCTGTTGAACTGGGAGAGGACTCCTGCCCAAAGAAGTGAGCCCGGAGACGAAGACGGCGAAAGAAGAGTTCAGCATCATGCCGAGCCCGAAATTCATTGAGGTGAGGGCGTAAGGGTATGAAACTAAGTCCTTTGCTGAGCACTGAACGTTCAGCATCGGAGAGGGGAAGGTCAGGGGGGTATAGTGAATACACGGCTGGGGCTGGGATTGGAAGATGGGGTGGGGACGGAGGGGACAGGCTGGGGTGGAGGGTCCTAGATGGGTGTTGGTGTCGATGAGTTGTTGGAGCTTGCGTTCCTTAGCAGTTGAGAGAAAGAGAAAAAGTTTCTTGTTGAGGCGTCGGATGAGCCGAAGGATAAAATGAAACTGAGGGCACGCGCAGCTTTGAAAAAGGGTACGGGCGGTGCTGCTGGAGGGAAAGGTCGAGTGTGTTCATATGGCGGCGCATGGCACTGAGTGTGGATTTCAGAATGTGACGGGAACAGCAGTCTGAGAAACGTTTTATGTCCCGGAGATACCGGTAATCCTGGGTGGGTTCGAAAGATGAGGGGTGGAATTTCAGTTGAAATCCACGTGGGGTGTAAGTCGGAGACGGAGGCAGTCACTGAGAAAGGAGATATGGCTGTGAAAGGCGGGTTTTAGTAAACACCTTGTCAAACACTAGGAGGGAAATGGAAAGCAAAGAAGGTGAACAAGGCAACAGAGAGATACGGAAATCTTGTCGCAGAGAGGAACAGAACTTCTTCAAGGAGATAGGCATTTCTTGAAGAGCAGTGGCAGTCAATTAAACACAGAGTTGAAAACAAAGAAAACTTGCGGATGCTGGAAATCTAAAACAAAAACAGAATTACCTGGAAAAACTCAGTAGGTCTGGCAGCATCGGCGGAGGAGAAAAGAGTTGACGTTTCGAGTCCTCATGACCCTTCGACAGAGCTTGATTTCGAGTCCAGGAAAGAGTTGAAATATAAGCTGGTTTAAGGTGTGTGGGGGGG